>APFE031614910.1:0-10478 GCA_000404065.3 Pinus taeda | reverse complement strand
CGTCGGATTGTAAGTTACAAAATGTACAACGGTAAAGAAACACACTTTACCTAACGCTAACCTAACTCTATACTAGACCAAGTTGAACTTAACTATTCCTATGTGTCGGAATATCCTAACACCAACTACTTGCACTAAGACCTCCGTGAGGCACGCAACCTTGAACTACATGGTGGTCGTAAACCTGGAAGCTCAAGAGCGCATTGCCAATCTGGAAGCCCAAACTAATTTTCTTCGCAAAGAGGTTGCATCTGATGAAATAGATGTGAGCTTTGCCTGGATCCCTTATCCTGCCCTCATCAAAGTGCACGAGAACTTTTATGCACACACCATAGAAACATGGTGGCAAATGAAAACAATCATGGGTCTTGTAATGCAGGAGCAGGAGGAGCACACTAAGGCACTTGAAACCAAGATTGACAGCCTTACGAAGAATTTTGTTATCTATGTTGAAGCCGTCCACCATTATCATTTCATTACTCGGGACTCTCCATAGTACACTGTCATCAAGAAGAAATCGACAGCGAAACTCCATTCGGCAATTGAAGACTCACCAAGTATCAAGAAAGAGATTGTTGGAGCCTCCTCCAGTCGTCCAAACACTACTGTGCCGCAGGAGGGGAGTACTCAGGATACTCCCATCAACCTGGATGAAGACCCAGTCACCACCAACCAAGAATGAATACAACAAGTCTTTTTTGTCTCTTTTCCCTCGCAGAGGCCTGTCTGTTGCAGACTTCTCAGTCTCGGAAATAAACATCCCAATCCTAGTCAGTATAGCAACAACTATTATATGTACTATCTTTTTTTAGTATGTTGTAAAAATGGTTCCTTTTTGGTTCCTGGAAATTCTTCATTGTATCTATCATAGGCTACAGAACCCAATTTTGCCAAAGTTTCAATGTAAAAGGAGAAATATTGAAGCCAGAACAGAGTATTTTGTTGGTCCTCGTGTCGGGCTCTCTCCCCCGCACAAACCAACCAATGTAATTACTCACTTCTTTCAGTAATATATTACATCTTATTCACAAAAAAAAATATTATGGTATATTTCCATGAGTGAATTAGTGGAAAATGGATGTAAGGGAGCTTGAAGATTACTTTGAAGAGATTGGAAGATAAATTCTGGTGTAATTACGAATAAGATTTCATTATTTGGGAAATTACAGCCTTCTTGCTAGGGAGATACCTAAGATGACACCATGTAACAAATTATAGGAAGACATGAGTTTGGGGAAAAATAAATTGAAGTAAGAATGACTCCTAAATACTTAATTCATCACTGTTATCTATTTTTTTTTCCCAATTATGAAGTTCATACAAGTCGAACTCACACTGGCTTTCTGCTATTTTATACTGTGTGTCTACAAAAGGAAATTCATCTAGGTTATATATAGGAGGTAATACATGATTTTCAACAACCATTTTCGCCTTTCCTTTATGAGATGACATCTTTGACTGTAATGGAGGCTAAGGAAATAGAGTTACCAGACTGCAATTGATCGATTACAAACAAGAATGGTGTTGTGGAGGGCATTGGTGCACTTGAAAATAGTTAGGACAAACCTGCATAGATCAAACGAATGGAAAAAGGGACTAATGCAGGGTGATGCAGGGCTTTTAAAAGGAGAGTAGCGAGATTAATAGAAACATTACCATTTTTGGAGCGTCACATTAAAAGAATTAAATGTTGGCGGGATTAATGGCCAATGTCCATATGACTGTTGGCAGGAAGATTCAATAATTAACAGTAATGTGGCATGGACGACGAGTCACGTGCCATGAATGAAGCGGGAGAAGGCAGGAGCAGGTGGTGCTTTTTTTGTGTTACATGGGTGGTGAAAACGATAAGTGGTAAAGGAAGGGAGGGCCCCGTAGTCATTGTGGAACTGCCACATGGTTTTCGGCAGTTTCTACATCGTCCTCCGTCGTTGATCCTGGTGAGGATGATCTCGGCCATTCAACACACAAGAACTTTATTGAAAGGCAACAATACATCACATCAGCATTTATTTGCAACTTTAATCAAAATATTTTGCTAACTAATCAAAATTTACCATAATAAAAAACTTAAGGTGGCATTTTAACTAGCGCGCCCTTTGGGGATTTTTATTTTTATTCATTTTTCACATATGTTCTTTTATTCCCTTTTTATTTTTCCTCTATTTTTCTTTATTTTTCTATTTTCATAATTTTTCTATTTTTCTTTTTGCTGTTTTATTCTTTTCTTTTTCTATTTTTCTTTTTCTTTTCTCTCCTTTTTCTATTTTTTCTTTTTAGAAGGATAAAAACAATTAAAAGTAAAAATTAAGTTACAACATCCCTCATGATAAATAGCTGGATAATTATACCTTGATCACTATATTTATAGGACCCTAACAAGGGCTACCATAACCTTCTCAATCCTTGATTGAAATTTTTCTTCTCATTGATATATTTCCAAAGGGGTATTATGCACCATAACTGGAGTTTATATGTGTAATTTATAGCCCTCGAAAATTGATGTGTTTACTAGACTCAATGTCCACGTTCCTTCCACCATTTCGTCTCTAAGGGTTAGGGTTTTACATCTTTTGATTTTTTACCTCTTAGGTTTTAGTACTTTGTGTTAAAAAGTACATTGCAATATCTTATAATGGAAAATATTTTATAAATGAGGATAGCCAACACTTATCTTAATAGATAAACTACCACCATTCTAGATAGTTTGTATTTATTTGCATTCTTAGTCTTTTTCCATTTAATTTATTTATAGAATTTGGTTCTCTCCATTTTATTGTGCTTTATACACTATTTTTGTGTATTTCCATTCATATCCTTGTATTTCATTTCAACCTTGATCCGTATTGGATCATTATATTTTTTTTCATCCATATTGATGCTTTCATAGTGGAAAATGTGGAGGAATAAACTCATAGGACCATTTTTACTAGCAGGATCGAGTTTGGGAGTAGGGTTTGAAACCTTTTAGGAGCATTTTGAGGCATCAAACAACTTTTTTTGGGGGGTAAATTTTTTTGCTTTAGCATAACACATTTCCTTCATATTTTGCACATAGTGACCTTCCCAACATCGCAAAAATTACCTCAATCAAAGTTTGTATGCAAAATTTATGCCACTCAGAAGTTTACCTTCCTATTTTCACTACCATAATTTTGAGAGGATGCCACATCAACCCCCATTATTCATGGAAAATGGGTATTCCATGTGATTATAATGAAGAATATTTTAAAAGAGTTTAAATTTTAACTCTCATTAGAAGTTGAGGGATTCAAAACTAACCACTAGTAGGCTATCGGGTATGTTATAATTGGGCCACTAGGAGGAAACGGGGTTCGATTATTTTCAAGTGTATCATATTCCATAGACAAGTATAGTAGTCGACAGGGATAGGGAGAGAGAACATAGATAGGATTTATGCATTATAGTAGCCCCTGTTCCACAAGACATACTTCTTTGTACTCACAACCAATTTCTATATAGAGAAAGAGAGAAAAACAACCTCACCTTCTAGTTGGGTTTTCTCGCGAAAGAAGCTTCCTAGGATATATCTTGTGTCAAATGTATTTGTGAGTTTTTATTTCACTCTTCTCAATTTTCTACATAAATTTTAATTTGCATGCATACAAAATAAACAAAAATCTACAAATCCATAAATATAAAGAGAAATAAACCCTGATAGTGTAGATTTTGGATTTTTAAATATAGTTTTATTAGAACCATTGTGACAAATTGTCCAGTGGAATATCCATGGGAATTTACAGATCAACTCTTTATACAATACATATCTTTTTGTAATATATCTATCTCTTGTAGAGAATCATCAATATCTTGTTGAAGTAGTTCAATTTCATAATGAGAATTGTATAGCCTCTTTCCACCTTTATCCATTTAAAATTCTAAATGATCCTTGTTTTTTTGTCAAAGAATCAACATAACAAATATAGGGTATTGGGCACAACCAATGATGGTGCGTGTGTTGGGTACCATTGACCATGCACCCTTAGTGTTCCATCAAAAGAGAAAATTGACTCACTTGACCTTGACTTTCACTATCTTGGATTTGAATTGACTTAATAGGCTTGGCTTAAATAAACTTGGCTTTGACTCTTTTTGTCAATTATTTTTAATGATTTTTCTAAAAATGTTATTACTGGCTTCAATTTTACTTTGATTCAACATTCCAAACTCTTCAATTAATTTTGATGACTTAATTAGTGAATTCATCAAATTTTATGAATTCAACAATAACTAACAAATTCAGATAACACACTAGAAATATCTATGATGTTAACCTGAATACACCTTCACATTGCCCCCAATTTGTGTTACAGCCTACAAATATTGCATGAAATTTTTTATTGTAGCTTTCACAAACCATCAAAATTTAATCAATAAAAATCTCACTAATTAAACTAATTGAAAAAAATGAAAGATAACAATTTGAATAATCACCAGGGTTTCCTATTTCCAATTTTTATCTTGTAAAAATATGGTTTATATAGTGAGAAAAACATGTATTTCACTTACGATGTTCGTTTTTCCACATTGGATGAAAATTTTCAGCAATATTTTTTCCTTCAAATTTGACATTTTAAGTCCATGTTAAGAGGGATTTGGTCAAGTTTAAAGATATTTCCAATGATACACTACTTGCTTAATTTTATTGTGTATAATGACCATAATCTACATTTTAATCAATGCACATTCCATGATTACATGAAATCCATTTTTTTATATGATCAATGTCCGACCAAAGATGGATCCTAAAAACATAAAAATACCCTTTGATGCTTCGGAATATACTTTTCAACACATCTTAATAATGAAAGAAAGCCTTAATTTTACAAGTAACCAATCAAGAAGCAACAAGTTTCCCCTTCATTGATGCCTTCTTTTTGGATTGCAAGCATTTCAAGTGCTAGTTCTCTCTTCTCCATTGTAGCTCTTGGTCATTAGAACCATCACAGTCATATACACATCATTCTCATTGTAATATCATCACCAAAGAAACCACAACTCTAATACCAAATGTTATGAATATGTACATAAATATAAAAAAACATTAACACACAAAATTTCACCATAAAAACACATATATACTTTAAACATCACATTGCATTGATTTCTCACATATCATACATATATTTCTTTTAAAAGAGTACATGGTGACCATAATAAACACGTCATAATAAGATATTTCATTTAACCATCTAATAATATTCAAAAATTTCTCAAGAGATTCCATAAGATCCTCCTCTCTCACTTATCTATGGAGTCTTCATTCTTAGTTTTGTGCATTCACATTTATGCATGGTTTACCTTATTAAATGTCACAAGTAGCAGTTATTTTAACTTGCTTATGAACAATGCCTCTTTACATTTATGCTTATTTACCCAATAAACTTTCTTCACAATTTATAAGTTTAGATTTCTTAATTTGTGTTATCCTTTTCAATTGTGATATTAGAAATACTAAATTTAAAATTAATTAAGCATATAACAAATAATAAGAGGGGGGAGATAGTTGTTATATGTGTGACAAGTACTTAGAGGAAATGATATCTTACATGGCCCAAACCTTTCCATGTGAGAAAAGAATCCATCACATATTTCATTAATTCATCCATTACTAAAAGATTTTCAACATTAAGTTTACAATGTGATTATATTGATTTAAAATTGGGTTAGTCTAATCAAGAATACAATGGGAATACAATGGGTTAGTGGTCAAGGTTCTCCATCAAACCATATATACTTCTATGCAACATAGAATTTTATTACTTTTTTGTTTCTTCTCAAAAAGGACATAGAAAGTTGTGAAGGAAGAAGGAAAATATTACTTTTTGTTGCTTTTATGTGGCAAGCATAGTATTTATGTTCTTGAAATTAAATCTATGATACCCCTTATGGAAAAGGGTGCTGTTGAAAACTAATCCTAAAGGAAACATTAAATTGCATACAATTAAGAGCAAAATATTCACTTATTAATAGAGAGAATTAACAAGTGTCCATTGCAAATGAAAAACTAGCAAGAAGTTTGATTATTTTCCTTTTAGTTTTAGACTAGTGTTGAATATTGTGCCTCCACCTTTGCTTTGAGATGTGGGAGGCTTTATTTTCAAGGTTCTACATGAAGCTATATATATTTCCCCGCAACTTCGACTTTTATTACTTTTGTAAATATTAAGAAAAAGGAAATATATTTGAAAGAAGGAAGGACATTAAGAATGATACAAAACCTAACCATAAGATTTAGCATTGCTACTATTTGGAAGCTACTCCATATTGATCTTCCATCTCAGTGATTGGATCACTTATTAGTTAAACTTTTACTTTCCCTTCACACTAAAGAGTTAATTTTTTGTCTATATATTAGAAAGCTTCCTAAGAATCTTTTAAAAATATGGTTCCATCAAGTTTCATCATGCATAGGTCTTAAAAGGATTTTTTCAATATACCCATAAGTGTAATCCCTGGAATCCAATGATGAAGTATCTATAAAGTCTATTTTTTTCCATCATTAGTATGTTGGGAGTGTACGATGGTGCTTATATAGTCTTGCTTATTTATTTTCTAATAAATCTTGATTTTTTGGAAAGAAATGGTGCAACAAGTTATTTGTAGACAACTAATATTATATGTCCACTAGTATTGGAAAAGATACGAACATTTAGTGGATCCATTTGTCCTAGTTATTGCAACTAATGCTATGCATTATGTTGAAATAATGGGATCACACTTGAAAACCTTAAAAGTAATTTCAAACACATAATCAATAATTCAACATACTAGGCAAGTAAAACAAGCATTTTTAGAAAAAACTCACAAACTCACTCTTAAGTATATTAAAGATGATTTCAAATGCATAACAAATGCATCAACTTGTGCATTTCTAAGATGTTAACAAATGCATTAACTTATGGACTTACTAAGCAAACATAATAAGACTTCTTAGAAAAAGGTCGCAATAATTTGTTTGTAAATATTGGATGAAGACTAGATAAATTTGACCATTATGTGGATATAGATGTTTTGGAATTAAGCATTAAACTCAAATATCACATTCTCTTGGTCTTAGAAAAACTTATTTATTTATTTGCAATACAACTATTTGATGAAGAAGTAGACATAGTTTACCACAAGGTAGATGTAGATGTGTTGTAAATAAGGCTTGCACTATAATACCACACTTTTTATTGGTCTTCTTACTTTCGATTAGCTTGTATGCCTTCACTTCTTTTTTCTATGAAAAAAGAATTTGTAATTTCATTTTAATGAAATTATGTTCTATATATGCTAAAAAGAATTCATAGTATCCTTCAGAAAAAAGGAGCCATAATTTTGTGAATGAGTCTTCATGGCACATCTCATATTGACCAAGACAAATCCATTCAAGGTTTGTATTTAATATCATCCTTATATGAAAGATGCATTGTATTTGTCCTTATCTCTAAACCATCAACCCTTGTAATTAGGGGGGAAATGTTGACAACAATCTTATTATTACAAAAATTATATACCCAAAGTACTAAATCCTCAACTCATATAGTGAATATGGATTCTAAAGAAGCACTTAAAAGGGGGTTGTTTGTTTCTACGCCTTCAACTATAAGTTAGTTTATCGAATAAAACCTTTTTTTCCTAAAATAGGAAAGATCACTGTCCATCTCAAATATACGGTGGGTTGTGCTATGAGTTATTGAAAGAGATGAAGCATATGTACTTGAAACAATTTTAAGACCCAAAAATTGGTCCTGCAATTTTTTTGGGGTGAAAATGGTTTGCAAAACACACATACACACATATATGGTAAGTGGATGTTACAAACAACTAAGTTATTGCTACCAATACAATCAAACTAACTAGACTTCAACATGGTTCATATAATCAAGTCATAAAGTTCAAATCCATGTTTGTAAGTTTGTTGTTGCATTTTAAATATAAATAATTTCTTCTATATATGTAAACATAATACAAATAATTTCGAAGCAATTTAATCTATAGATAATAATATTGACATCATGGATAGATGAAAAAATCAAATTGAATATAAACCTACAATCTATTCAATATAGTGTTGCAAAACCATGTAATTTCCTTGTTGACAATATGATAATGCATACTAGCATGAAGTTGTTTGAATAATTAAAAGTTTAAAAAAATATTAACATTACATGAATGTTGGCAATACCTAAAATATTTGTCATTCTTCACTTCATAAACTAAAATGTACAAGAACTTTGGTCACTTGATGTAGAGGCATCATTCCTTATTGCATTTGTATCGATAAGCAACTTGGATACGCTTCGTCTCAATCTTCTAGAAGCAACTGCATTTGCCTCCAAATCCTCTTTGATACTCTCCAACATCCTTACCACAACTCTCATAGTTGGTCTTTCTTCTGGTGAATGTTTTGAACAAAGCAAACCAACATGTAGCAAATCTAGTAGACATTTATATACTTTGTTCTCATTAATTTCATCTCCACACACCTCACTAAAAATGCTACTTTCAATTACCTCATTCACATTGTTTGGGTATGCAAAGTTCACCCAATTGTGCAAGTTTAGGTCTCCCACAAACATGTGATTGGTTGGTTGTTTTCTGGTGAGCATTTCCAATAACATAATTCCATAGCTATAAACATCTCCTTGGGTGGAAATTGTTCCACTCAATCCATACTCTACAGTAAAAGAAACATTCATTAAATTTTACTCAATCAATCCATATAAATATTGTTAATGAGAGAATAAAAATGAACATGTTGTTTAATAAAGACATACCTGGGGCAATGTAGCCAATGGATCCTCTTAGAGCAAGTGATGACGCATGTGAATTTGTAGAGCTTTCACCAATCAATCTTGCAATACCAAAATCTGTGACATGGCCTAACATATTTTCATCCAAAAGTACATTGCTAGGCTTTATATCACAATGTACTACTTGCACAAAACAATCATGATGAAGATATTCCATTGCATGGGCCACATCTATGGCAATGTCTAATAGTGTTTTCAACTCTAGTTGACACACATCCTCACCATTGTTGTCATCTCTTTTAGGATACAAATGCTTCTCTAAGCTTCCATTAGACACCAACTTGAACACTAAAGCTTTGAAATGGAGGTTGGAACATGAGGTTATGATTTTGGCTAGATTTCGATGTTGAACCTTCTGGAAGACACTGCATTCTGCTTTAAAACTCTTCTCACTCTGGTCATTTTGCAATTGGAAAACCTTCACAGCAACAGGTGTGCCATCATTCAAAATTCCTTTATAAACTGACCCAAAGCTCCCTGTTCCCAACAAGTTGGCTTTGTCAAATCCATTAGTCGCTATGTGAAGCTCTTGATAAGAGATCCTTGGATGCTCTACCTTTTGGAAAATAGATCTTGAAACATGAATGTTTTGTATATGCATATTCCCTCTCCATAGGAATCTTAAAAGAAAACAACAGAGTATAAAAGCGGTAGCTCCACCCACTATCAATAGCACTCTTTTGACAATTGTAGAATGACCTTGACCTTTTGGTGTCGGACAAGGATATAATTGGAATATTTTTGGTCCACAGAGGTTGGCATTTCCATTTAAGGACATGGAAATTGATTCATTTGCAAAAATTCCCCCTGTTGGAATTTCCCCAGCAAGCTTGTTGAAAGATAAATTTAAATATTGAAGCATTTTCAGCTTGTTGAGAGTAATAGGTATTGTCCCAGATAAAAGGTTGGAAGAGAGATCTAGGCTCATAAGGCTTTGCAAATTTTCAAGTGAATCTGGAATAGAACCTTGGAAGGAATTCCGAGATAAATTCAGCGAAATTACTTCAACACAACTACCAAGTGTAGATGGAATGACTCCACTCAAGTGATTAGCAGAGATATCTATAGCTTGAGCCATTGAAATTTTACCAATCTCCATGGGCAAGGAGCCTTCTAATAAATTCCAAGACAAATTCAAATAGAAATTTAGATTGTAAAGCTTACCAATCTCACGTGGTATGTTTCCAATGAGTTTATTGTGTGACAAGTCGAGCAATTCCAAATTTGTACAGTTTCCTAAGTTGGAAGGTATGTTCCCTGATAATTGGTTGTGATGGAGGAGGAGAAATCTTAATTGCTTAAGGGGTGCAAGGGAATTGGGAATCTTTTCAGAGAGTATGTTTCCATTGATGTCCAAGAGACCAAGTCATTTTAAATTTTCAAAGTCATCAGGAATATCTCTTTGTAATCTGTTATTTCCTAAAATTAATCTTTCTAAAATTTTAAGGTTTCTTAAAGATGGAATGCTACCATTTAAAGAATTTCCAGATAAATTTAGATAGGTTAGGCTGGTAAGATTGCCTATATGTGGAGGGATGTTCCCTTCTATCAAGTTGTTTGCTAATTTCAAGATAGACAAATTGGTAGAAAGTTTTCCTATGGCAAGGGGTAAGACACCAGCGAGTTTATTGTCTCTCAAGTTTAGTTCTTTTAGGT
>APFE031614907.1:0-19260 GCA_000404065.3 Pinus taeda | reverse complement strand
CAAAAGTGGGTCACAAAGATGTTGGGTTATGACTTTGAAATCATTTACAAAAAAGGGAAGCAAAATGTGGTGGCAAATGCACTCTCAAGAAAGGATGAGGATGTGGAAGAATTGTTGTGTGCCACTTCTATTATCCAACCAGATTGGATAAATGAAGCAAGGGAAGAATGGAAGAATGATGAAGAAGTGTGGGCACTTATTCGAAAATTACAACAAGATTCCAGTACGTCTGATACATTTAGCTAGAAAAATGATTCGTTATGGTACAAAGATCGCTTATACGTCTGTAAGAATTCCTAGCTAAAACAAAAGATTCTTATGGAATTGCAGACTTCTCCCTTAGGAGGGCACTCAGGATTTTTAAAAACTTACCACAGGGTTAAGAAGGAATTTTTTTGGGATGGCCTTAAATAAGATATTCAAAAGTTTGTGGCGGAATGTTTGTTTTGTCAACAAAATAAAGTTGAAACAATTAAGACACCGGGTCTATTACAACCTTTATCCATTCCAAGCCAATGTTGGGAGGAGGTTTCAATGGATTTTATCACAGGTTTACCCAAGTCTGTGGGAAAGAGTGTCATCATGGTGGTAGTTGACAGACTTACCAAGTATGCACACTTTTGTGCATTATCACATCCATTTAAAGCCAGTACAGTTTCTACTACATTTATGGAAACAATTCAAAAACTACATGGAAATCCAAAGATTATTGTAAGTGACAGAGATCCCATTTTCACTGGAAATTTTTGGACAGAATTATTTTCTTGTCTTGGTACTCAGTTAGCTCATAGCTCATGTTATCATCCTTAATCTGATGGGCAAACTAGGATGGTAAATAAATGTTTGGAAGGATATCTTATTTGCTTTATATCTGATAAATAGACACAAAGGGTCAAATGGTTGCCTCTGGCTGAATGGTGGTATAACACTTCCTTCCATATAGCAACAAAAATGAACCCATTTATGGCACTTTATGGATATTAGCCACCATCCATCACATCATATTTAAGAGAAAATTCTAAGGTTCAAATAGTGGAACATCACATCGAGTATCAACAACAAGTCCTCCAACCCTTAAAGGATAACCTCGTGTTGGCACATAATAGAATGAAACAACAAGCAGATTAACATCACAGCGAAAGAAGTTTTGATGTAGGTGATTGGGTATTCCTACGGCTAAAACCATATAAACAAATGTCCCTCAAGCAAACTAAGAAGGATAATAAGCTATCACCAAAGTATTATGGTCTGTACAAGGTGTT
Organism: Pinus taeda; assembly: GCA_000404065.3. Classification (NCBI taxonomy): domain Eukaryota; kingdom Viridiplantae; phylum Streptophyta; class Pinopsida; order Pinales; family Pinaceae; genus Pinus; species Pinus taeda. The sequence continues at coordinate 17,998 of APFE031614907.1, read as the reverse complement.
GCAAAAGATTGGTACTATGGCATACAAATTGGAGCTTCCTGCAGCCTCTCGAGTGCACCCAGTTTTCCATGTTTCATATTTAAAGAGGGTTATAGGTGACAAGCTTCTAGTTCAAACAATATTGCTAGAACTTGACGAGGAAGGAAAAATTATATTGGAAACAGAAGCAGTCACAGAAACAAGAACTCGACAGCTATGAAATCGATCAATTTCGGAGTATCTCATCAAGTGGAAGAACTTATCCGCTGAAGATTCCACATGGGAGAATGAGAATTTTATATAGAAGCACCCATAACTACTCAAGTGTTGAGGACAACACGTTTTTGAAGGAGAGGGGCATGTTAGGTCCCTATAATACTAGTGATTACCCCACTACTATTGTATTTGTATCCCTTATTAATATTGTTGTGCCCCTATTGTCCCCATATAGTTATTACTGTGGCCCATAGAATCCCTCTATTGTTATTTTTGTGCCTTTATATTACTATTGTTAGGCCAGCTGGGTTATATTGTGACTCCTTAGACTCCTATATATAGAAAGGAGGTTTTGTCATTTGAATCATCAAAGGATCATTCATTTGTGTAATGTAAAGGAGATTGCCCCCTCGAAGACGCTGAATTCTAAGGTGTTGATCTATAATTTCTATCTTTTTGTGAGCTGGTTTCATAACATATTTGACATATTCAAGGAGATTAAATTAAGAAATGAAGATTTGAAGATCAATACATATAATCAATTCTTGAAGTAGACTTCTAGATCTCAAAGTAGACTACTATTAGCCTTTGACTCTAAGAAAGGAAAAATGGAGATGGCCTTTCTCCAAGCACATATACCACAACCCAAGGTGGCATCAGATTACAAAAAGACTTCATTTGAATTTGATATAAAAGACATACATCCCATTGATCAAGTGGAGATGCATAAACAAACTGGTCTAGTGATTTCATCCACACTCACTAATACTGCCATGAGTTTGTCTAAATTGCAGGTTACTTTAGCTAATGTTCAGTCACAATTGAAGATGGAGAAAGTCTCTTCACTTGCCAAAGACACAAGGATAAAAAATTTGGAGGACTTGGTAATCAAGATAGGATATGATCCTACAAACATCAATGCAATAGAGGAGATCATAAGAAAGAAGAATATCGACATAGCAGCATTGAGAAAACATTTGAAATTACCAGCCACAGAAGATCCCCTGGCCAAAGACATTGAAAAACAGAGTCACAGAAGGCGGACATGATGAAGCTCATCGTGGAAAAAAATGTACAGTTGAAACAAATGGAAAAAGAGATGGAGAAAATAATCAAAGAAAAGGAGAAAGCTTCCAAAATGTCTATTATCCCTTTTGAAGTTATACCTCTTACAACAGTTCCTACATCTACATATTCTAAAACAAACATAGGGAATGCTATGGATCAGTTGGAAAGTGCAGTGGAGAATATGTCTCTCCAAATAGAAGAAGGTAAAATATTGCAAGCTCAAGTTAATCTTCTACAAGATCAAAAGGCAAAGGCTGAAACTTTCCATGCATCAGAGCTACAGAGAGCTCAAAACCAGATAGAATCATCGTGGAACTCTACAACCAAATCCTCCATTGATGACACACTAGCTCAAGTTAAGGAAATCATATGGAATAATATAATTGAAGCCATGGATGAAATATGGCCATGTATTTAAAGTATATTTGAACTGAAAGATTTGATTGAGAAATCCAATCAGGCCATTTCCACTATTAACAATGAGTTGGGAGATATGCCTTCCATAGCCAAAAACATCATCAAGTTTCTCAATTCCAAAAAAATATATGAGCTCGATGATTTGGGAGTAGAGAATAGGATAGATATAATTTTAGAAGTAAACAAAGTTCTTACAAAGAAAAAATTGATTATACAACTTACAGAAAAATGTCACAGTTTGGAAGTAGCAGTCAATAGATTTTTCATGAAAATAGAGGTATTAATAAAGAGCGGTCTGCCTTCTTTATTTGTAATTAATGATAAATTAATGACCAGGGAAGATTATAAGAAAAAGATTACAAACATTTCAAAAGATACTACTAAGCCTTCCCACATTAAAGGTGCTATGAGAGGGAGAGATTTTTGTGGTAAGGCCCAGATTTGCTAAATACACCAACTCAGGTAGATGTGATCCATTGCAAGGCAACAAAAATCACTATCCCAGATGAAGAACAGAGGGATAAACTGTGAGAATTTCAATATTAAAGGAAATATCATCTACGTCCAGCGCAACACCCAAGTAGTGGCAACTAAGCAACTGTTCTCCACTCAAATAATGCTAGACATCCATATACCTTCACCGAATTCACCTTTTGTGGGAACATTAGTCATTTTATTATTTTGTAGTTAATAATAGATTTCCATGTCGATGTGGAATTCATTGTAATCTTTTTGGAAATATTACTTAAATACTTCATTCATTCGAAGTATTGAGGGTTAGTTCCTAATCATTATAATACTTCTTATTAAGCATTGTAATTTTTTCATGCTGCTGGAGCACCATTAATACAAAGACTTTCATAGGATTCTTGTGTTGCAATTTACTGGTGATGTTTTTTCATATTGTAATTGTTGTTTTCACTATTATTCTCTCTGTTATAATCATCTGAAAATCTAATTGTAAAATAGGAAATGTGAAAAATAAGATTTGTTAATTGAACACCATATTTGGACTGTTTTACAATCTGTATGTTTTTCTTCTAAAGTATGATTGAAAAATAATTAAATGTTATTCAATCATTACTGAAATCACCTCTTCTCCATTTCATAATTCACCTTAAGGATCCAGTAGATGCAACCAGCTTGCCCTGTGAATATTTTTTTAAATATTTGATGCAATATCCAACATATTTGACTGCATAGCCCAATGGAAAGTAAATAATTTGATCAGATCAACCAACCAAACAAATCAACCAAATTCAAACAAAAAACCAAGCATAATTATAAATAGCCTAAAATCAACTAAAAAAAAAAGTTAATTCATAAAGAGAGATCCCTCTTTGAAGCTGGCAGGGCTAGATCCCAGCTTCAAAAGTGTTTTGATGTTGTCCAATGTATTTAATCTCTCAACCTCAAAAATACAAAATAATAACACTAGAGGATGTAGAAGCTTCAGCGAAAGTAAGGAAATTGGTTGCCTCCGTACACTCAAAAAAGGAGGAAGTTGGCAAGGTTACCTTTGATTCCCAGATGAAGATAGCAGAGCTGCAGTTGAAGTTGCAGCCCACAACTCCACTAGAGGTTCGAGAGTAATGTGACACAACAATTAAGGATGTAATGAATACATTGAATACCACATTCATTGACTAATCCTCGATGTTTGATGTAGCAATGGAAATCTAGACAAATCTACAGGAGGATCTGAACCTACAAAAACTGACCACCAATGTCTAAGAGACACAACAACAGTATGATGAGGTCTAAGTGACTGCACACACTTTGGCGCCAACACAACGCCTCACAAAGTTACAAGAGAGTAAGCAGCTACAAGCACAGGTGGAAGAATTGTAGAGGAAAGAGGCCTTGCTAAAGGCTAGATTGCAGTCATGGCTAAAGGAAGCTTGTCAACTTACTTTGTCACTTCAAGAAAAGCTCAAGGTGCTCTAGAAGACTTAGAGGAAAATGTGCCTAGTAGTGGAGGGGCCAACCTCAGAGAAATTGGTTAAAGAGGTACAAAACGCACCGACACAAAGTGTTGCTGAAGTTGCAGTAATGTAGGTTGAGCTGGGTGGTCTTCACAGCAAGATCAAGGCGCCAACTGATTGAATCGAGGGCGAGTCACGATCTTTTTGTTGGGGGCCTATTCGGATAGGATCCCTCAAGTCAGTTTTATGGTTAGTTAACCCAAGTTTTGTATAAATTTTCACGTAAAAGATGTAAAGTCTCTGCGATATGTGGATGCAGAGCGTGAAATTAGATAGGAGTCAAAGGGGTCTTAGCCCCTTGTTTGGATAGATAGATAAGTCAGTTTTGAGACTCACCCATGGTCCGCAGACCATGGTATTGTATTGAGAAGGCCATATATTTGAGTCATAGTGAGTCTAGAAGAAGTACCTAAGTAAGCTAAGAAAAGATAGAAACTGTTTTAGGTGAGTGCTAGGGCAGGAAGGTTCTGCTTCCTATACTTAGGCTAGAAGGGGAAGGCTCCTGTAATTGAGTGCGCGGTCCCCTACAGCTGAGTGTGTAGGGTAGAAGAGTCTGTAATATGAACATTGAAGATCAATAAAAACTGATTTTGAAGAATTACTGTGCAATCTAAACAGTTATGTTTATGTTATATTCTATCACTTAATGATGTGTTTTCATGAAATCATGTATGAATATTGCACGAAAACACTAAATTTTTCTTATTTATGCATGATATGAGTAATTATCTATTTTTGTTAAGTTAAACATTAGTTCTACTATAATTTCTAATGAATTGGGTAGATCTGCACAAAGACAAATGATCCAGGTGGATCCAGACACATGTAGAAGTCCAAGTGGACTCAGAAAGGGTCAAAATTCAATGTGCTCGGAATGCTCTCAAACTAGCGACATATAGAATTACTTGTCACCCTAATTCCAATGATGTGAATGACACTCAAATTTGAGCTTGTATCAAGGAGATAAAGCCATTCAAAGTTGTGGTCAAAGTTGGGCAGTGGGCCAGGTTTAAGTGTCCTACAAATTCGTCGTCAACCAATGTGGAAACTTAGTTCCTGAGAGCGGGCAAAATTGTTGCCTTTTTAATTTGTCTAATATCCCTTATATTAGACAAAATAAAAAACATGACTTGTTATTAATAATAAAAAAATCTATTAAAATAGGTGGCGGGCCATGACCCTTGCCACCTCCATCAAACCAAAACCATGTATTAGAAAAAAACAAATTTTAATTAAATGGGTCGACAGGCCATGACCCCTGTTGGCCCCAACTCCATTTATATATTAAAAACATTAAAAAGGGTCGGCGACCATGACCCCACCAGATACTCCAACCTCTGACCAATATATGTATATATGTTGAAATGGGGCAAGCCACCACCGATGAACCCAACCCCTCCCATGTTACTAATTCTCACAATTCAAATCGTGGGCAATGGGGTTTGAACCTACCTCGTCAGAATATTCGGCCGATCACTCGAGCACCCACATCAATGCAACAAAACCACACAGTAAATGCAATGTATAACTGTTACATTAAAACAAAACTTTAATTTTTTTACAAAAGAAGAACCATGCCATATTAAAACGCACCCACATAAGTGGTTCCATTTTGGGGAGGTTGGGATTCAAACCCTATCCTTACCCGTAGCATTTGCAACCGCCACCAATGAGCCATGGGCTCAGTCCTTGTTATCTCCACCCACGAATACCATTTAAACCTTCAATTCATTTGCATGGTAGAGAACAAAACGAGAGAGCACGATGAAATGGAGAACACCAAACAGATTTCCATACAGTGAAACCACACTTGGGTGGAACCATGATGCAGTTCCAGGAGGTAGAATGATGGCACACTTTTCAAGACAAATTTTTTGTAGAGAATCTTAAGATGCTAAAAAGGTTCCTTAGGAGGTAAAAATTCATTTTGTCAGGATATAATCAAGTTTACAATCATTTTTCTCATATTTTCACCAGAAACGCGATGGCAAGGTCAGATTCACCTTTTGAACAATAGATTTGCAGATTCCCAATGGGGGAGAATCTTCGAGAATCCTGAGGGAATATTCTAGATTCCTTGGAGGCTGAAATTTCCCAGATCCAGAATGCAACCAACCTTATACTCATCATTCTCAGAATTTCACAAGGATCTCAATGGAAAGATGAATTTTTTGATTTGAGTCGTAGATCTCTAGCCAACCCAGAGGAGAGAATCTTTCGAGAATCATGGGGGAATCTAAAAGATTCCTACAGGCCTAGATTTTGTTGGTGTCAAAATTTGACAAATGGATAGTTGATTTTACACCTCTTAATGACACAAATTCAGTGCTGTAGTCAGTTTTTGCAGCTGAGCTTTATATTTTTTTGGCTATTTTCCAGATTGGAGTGATGGTGTTAGATTTCAGAGTGTGGATAGTCAATTCTATGCCATTTGATGCCACTATTTCGATGGTGAATTTAGATCCAACATCTAAGTATTATATTCTTCAACCAACATCAGAGTTGAGGTATATGAAGTGTTGTTGTCATGTAATTATTTGATAATTTTTTGTGAGATGTACTATGTTGTTTTGGTTCCTGCTTGATGTTTGATGCGAAAACTTTGTGTCTATTTCATGTGAGATATATTTATCATGGATTGTTATGTATGTTTTGATTGAGATCCCTTTGTTTCCATGATGGCAGGATACTCATTGCCACCATGGGTGTTTTGGCTTAGATGCCTTTAATGCCATGATGGCGGGATACTCATTGTCACCATGTGTAAGATTATGTCATGCTGATAGGAGGTACGTTGTGAGTGGTAGTTCCTGTAGTAGACGTCTCGTGGAGAGACTTTGCTAGTCATGTAGAGGGCACATGTCCTTGTATGACAGAAAACATAGTCCATGAACATCTTCACCATTTCTAACACTGAATGAAGCAACCAACACCATCTTGACACTGGGCCCAGAGACGTAGTCCACACTAGATGAACTTTGTTATCAATGTCTCTTGTTTATGGTTTTATGATCATCATTATGTTTCCATTATCTTAAGCATGCATATATGTTCATTTATTCTCTTATAAAATGCAATTCTAACTACACCACGGAAGCGAAAGATCTTGGTTAATTCTGGAAGTTGAGTCAACTTGGATCAAGTTTGGTATCAGAGTGGTCTTCGCATGGATGTGAATTGCAAGCGCGAAAAATGAAACATACAACAATGGAGGATAACAAAGAGATGCATGATACCATGCTTAGAATATCCAAAAGGATGGACATAATGTATGAAGTTCTACAAGAAGAGATAGAGGAAAAGTATCGATTGCAGCTTTAGTTGTGAGCCACGAAAGAGGCCCTAGAAGAGTTGAATTGAAGATGCTTCTACGAGAAGAGAAAAAGGAGAAACATAGGTTGCTACGACAGCTGCAAGCTAAGGATGAGGCCTTGGAAATGCTGTAGCGTGACCCATGTGAGGTAAAGAGTAGTTATCTGACTTCATGTATGTTTCCTGATGATGATTTTTCTATTTTTGAAAATCATACCACAGGATTTGGCTCCAAACTGCTAAAGAAAATGGGGTATGAAGGGAAAGGCTTGGGCATTAATGACCAAGGCATTTTTAACCCCATCAAAGTAGGGGAATTACCCCACCATGCAGTACTTGGGTAGGTCAGGAAGGAAGTTAGGAAATGTGTCAAGACAACCAATGAACCACCAACAACAGATGATGAGAAGCCCTCATCAGTTCTTCCTGAATCATCAGTGGAGGTAAAATATGTTGATTTCCCTTCAGTTTCATCTTCACATAGTATAATTTCTATTGGAAATGTTGAGATACCAATTATAGGGACAAACATGAGGCTCCTTACTAGGATGAGGTACAAGGAAGAATAAGGAATTGGTGTTAATAGCCAAGGCATAACTCAACCATTGGAGGTTGAGCAGAGACCTCAATTTGCAGGCTTGGGATACACTGAAGGAGAATGCTTAAAGGTGTCAAATTCTTCTGAGACATTGTTGAAATCTTCAAGGAAAGAGAATAATGGGGACACATCACCATCATCCCATGGTATTGCCCATTGTAGGGAAAGAGCTGAGGCAGGCTCTCATTGCCATAATTACACCAGAGCTAGCAAGGAAAGGTATATCAAGTCTCAATATTCGAATGTTCATTTCGATTACAATCATGTTGTTAATGATGGACATAAATCATGGCATCGAAAAACATGTATTTTTTGTCATTTACATAACCATGTACTTGCTAAGTGCTGGAAGAGAATGGTAGCACGAAAGAGGATGAGGCATGAAAGGCATTCTCCACAGTAGGGAAAGAAGCATGTTAAGTAGATCTGGAGGAAGAAGACTTATTGTAGTCATTGCAACTGAAGTGGTCATCAAAGGGCCACATGTTGGAGGCTTCATCCAGAGCAGCCCCTTAAAGACAAAGCATCATTGCATTAGCCAGATGAAATAGTTGTTCGACCATTCAAATGCACCACATGGAGGTGACTCATTCACTTTGATAAGTGAAAAATGTTTTCAATATATGTTAGCTTGTCATGGTTGTGTTTTTGTGAATCATTTGTTGCAATTTAAAATGTAGGAGTGATGATGTATTTTCTATCACTTGTTAAGCAACACTGATGTTTGGTCTTATTTTGTGTTGCATTTTCAATTGTGAAAGTGATGTTGTGTTTCCATCACTTTTCAAAGAAACAATAGTGTTTGGCCTTATTTTTGTAAATCATGTGTTTCTTATTGAAGTAACAATGTTATGTTGGCGTTGTTTTCGTAGCTGGGGTATTATTTCCATTTTGATGTAAACTTGACCACAGAGTATGTGTTATAAACTCATGGAAAGTATAGGATGCTTCGGTCAATAGTTGGTCATGTAAATTAAGCATGTAATTTGTAGAATTGTACTACAAGTTTGTAGAGGGTGCAGGTGTCGGATCATCACTTATGGCTCCAAAGGACAAAGGTGAAGGATAAGGAAGGATGAACTATTAAACACTTGTGGTGAAGACAACGTACAAAGAAGTGTAGATTATTTTTCATGCTTTTGGAGGACCAAAAGCTCCTCAGTGGGGAGGATTGATCAAAGTGGCTCCAGACACATGAAGAAGTCCAGGAGGACTCAGAAAGGGTCAAAAGTCAGAGTGGTCAGATCACTCTAAAACTAATGCTAGATCAAAGTGCTCATCACCCTGACTCCAATGGTGTGAATGAAACTCAAATCCGAGCTCGTCTAGAGGAGATAGAGCTAGTCAAAGTTGCGGTCAAAGTTGGGTAGTGAGCAAGGTTTAATTGTCCTACAAATTCACTGTCAACCGGCGTGGAAAATTATCTCTCGAGAACGGGTGAAATTTTTGCCTCTTTAATTTGTCTAATGTCCCTTATATTAGACAAAATCGAAAATATGGCATGTTATTAATAATAATAAAATATTAAAATAAGTGGCAAGCCATGACCCCCGCCACCTCCATCAGACCCAAACCATATATTAGAATTTTTTTTTTTTTAACTAAAATGGGCCGACAGGCCATGACCCCATTCTGTCCCACCTGTATTTATATATTAGAAACATTAAAAAAGGTCAGTAGCCATAACCCTGTCAGACCCTCCAACCTCCAACCAATATATGTATATATGTTGAAACAGGGTGGGCTGCCACCGGCAGAGCCAACCCCTCCCCTATTACCACTTGTCCCAATTCAAATCATGGGTGGTGGAGTTTGAACATGCCAGGCTGGAATGGATGGCCCACCATTCGGGTGCCCACATCAATGCAACAAAACCACACGGTAGAACGCAATGTATAACTGTTACATTAAAACAAAACTTTAATTTTGTTACAAAAAAAAAAGTGCACCATATTAAAACGTGCCCACATAAGGGTTATCATTTTGGGAAGGCAGGGATTCAAACCCTATCCTCACTCGTAGCATTTACACCTGCCACCAATGAGCCACGGGCTTAGTCCATGTTATCTCTGCCCATGAACACCATTTAAACCTTCAATTCCTTTGCATGGTAGAGAACGGAACGGGAGAGCATGATGGAACAGAGAAAACCAAATGGAGTTCCGTGTAGTGGAACCACACCCGGGTGGAACCATGACATAGTTCCAAGAGGCAAAATGATGGCACGCTTTTCAAGACAAAAGTTTTGCAGAGAACCTTAAGATGCTAAAAAGATTCCCTAGGAGGTAAAAATTCATTTTGTCAGAATGTAATCAAGTTTATAGTCACTTTTCTCAGATTTTCATAGGGAATGCAACATCGAGGTTAGATTTTCCTTTTGAGCAGCAAATTTGCAGATTCTCAGCAGAGGAGAATCTTCAAGAATCTTGAGGGAATCTTCGAGATTCCTTGGAGGCTGAAATTTCCTAGATCCAGAATGTAGCCAACTTTATACTCATTCTTCTTAGAATTTCGCAAGGATATCAATGGCGAGATCAGTTTTATAATTTGAGTTGTAGATCTCCAATGAACCCAGAGGAGGGAATCTTTGCAAAATCACGGGGGAATCTAAAAGATTCCTATAGGCCCAAATTTTTCTGGTGTCAGAATTCAACAAATGGATAGTTGATTTTACACCTCTAGATGACACAAATTCTGTGGTGCAATCATTTTTTGTAGTCGAGCCTTCTATTTTTTGACCATTTTCTAGATTGGAGTGACAGTGCCAAATTTCAGAGTGTGGATAGTCTATTCTATGCCAATCGATGCCATGATTTCAATGGTGCACTTAGATCCAGTAGCTGAGTATTCTATTCTTCAGCCAGCCTCGGATATGAGGTATATGAAGTGTTGTTGTCATGTACTTCTTTGATGAATTGTTGTGAGACGTAATATGTTGTTTCAATTTCTACTTGATGTATTATGTAGAATCTTTGTGTCTATTTCATGTGAGATGTATTTATCATGGATTGTTATGTATGTTTTGATTGAGATCCCTTTGTTTCCATGATGTGGGATACTCATTTTCACCATGGGTGTTTTGGCTGAGATACCTTTGATGGCATGATGGTAGGATACTCATTCTCACCATGCGTAAGATTGTGGCATGCTGATAGGAGGTCTATTGTGAGTGATAGTTCCTATAGCGAAACATCTTGTGGAGAGACTTTTCCACTCATGTACAGGGCACATGTCCTTGTATGACAAAAAACATAGTCCATGTACATCTTCACCATTTCTAGTATTGAATGAAGTGGCTGACACAATCTTGACACCAGGCCCGAAGACGTAGTCCACACTGGATGAACTCTGTTATCAATGCCTCTTTTTTTTGGGTTGTTGATAGTAATTATGTTTCCATTTCATTAAGCATGCATATATGTTCATTTATGCTCTTATAAAATGAAATTCTAAATACATCACGGAAGCAAAAGATCTTGGTTAAATCCAGAAGTTGAGTCAACTTGGATCAACACATCTAGAGCTATTTATAGATGTGCAAAAGTGGATAATCTATCTGTTTAAGGTACGCAAGGATTTATCGTAGACCTTCATGAAGGTCCAGAAGCCATTTTACCCTAGTTATAGTAGCGAGCCCTAGAAGGATACGATCTACGTGAAAGAAGATCTGAACTGTCAAGAGATTAGGAACCACTTATCACATGTCACTAGATGCAGAAACCTAGTTCTAGCATCCCTCAATATTGCTCCAGGTGAGACTGCAACTTGCACTATGTAGGTTGTTTCCGAAAGGCCAGCAGTTAGGGTTTTGTTGGTTTTCGCATACAACTTTGAACCTAGGTTAGGCCCCCTAAAGACAACACTTGAAACTTCAAAGAAGATTTATGAGTCCCTGACTAGATTGTATACCATCAACAATATTAGCCAAGTCATGAGTTTGAGAAATGAGCTTCATGATGTTAGAATGACAAAGAATGATACAGTGGCTTCATAATTTGTAAGAATATTTCAATTGAGAGGTAAGATATAATATATTGATGAAAATGTCTCTAATAAATAACTTTTGACCTCAACACTTAATGAACTACCCCATTCATTGGATTCATTTGCATTAGGTATAAGCAGCAGAAAGGAGACTCCATGTTTTGAAGAATTATGGGTAACTTTCTCTCAAGTAGAATAAAGACTCATTTCTAGAGAAAGAAATCAAATATCTCAAGAAGAAGAAGATTCTCAATCATATGTAGCTCATTTCAAGAAGGATAGAGGAAGGAAGAAGTCTAGCTTTTAGGAGAGAAATGATTTTCATAGAGTACCTAATCTTCAAGGAAAGAAAGATATGTCAAAAATTCAATGTTTCTATTAGCTCTGCTACATACTTCAACGTTTGGAGGACCAAATACTGGCTTGGCCGTGTGTTTACGCTCAGAAAGGTAGATCGCAACAGTCTTTTCCTCCCTCCTCCTTCATTTTCCTTATACTCCATAGCCCCGCTATCTTTGTTTTTTCCTCCTAAAACCTCTCCATTCCCTGTTTAAACCCTCTGAAACCCAACAAAGCCCCTACTTGGCCCCCAGTCCTTAATCACAAAGCGCAAAACTTCCATAAGACCCTACCACATAACCTCGGCACTTTCATTCCTCATCGCTATCGGAGCTTTCACCGGGATTTTCATAAGCCATGTTTTTAACAATCGCCGATGGCCGATTGCTAATTGCCCCTCGGATGCGATATTGCGATAAATCGTTTTATAATGGTGTATTAGGTCTGGGCCTTAAATCGCTATCGGTGATCAAATATGTATAAAGGCTCCTCCCCCCTTACTTCCATCGATACAATATCGCGATCGCTCCTCCACCATTGGAACAGTTCTGCCAAGATCCAATGGCCCACACCCAATTTGCTCTCACATCTCACCGCAAACAGATCTTCTCCGTCCATCCATTCAATCTGATGGTGATCACTCCTCCCACTCTCGCAAGTCGCCTGCACGATAACTCATGATGAAGTGGTTTTCCCCTGTCCTGTCTGCCACGTGTCATCACCTGAAAGGAATCGCTGGCCATTGTACGTTTACCACTCTCCTCCCAAAAGCGATGCAATCATTTCTGCTTACCACTTCCACCCAATTTCTCCCGCCAAGAGATCTCTGCCATCCATTCACTTGATCCAACGGCTGATGCCTAATCCCCTGCATGCTCATGCGTCCGCCATGCAGTCCTTATGCCTTTGACCTGTATCATACACCCGAAGGGCAGAGCAATCAGTTACCAAGTGCGACATGTAACAGTGACTCGAGGGCAAACCCAATAGAGGAATTAACCATTTTTCAGGACTTTTAAAGCCTGAAAGAATAGAGAAAGGCATGATTTCTCACAGTTTCATAATTTCTCTATTATATCATAAAGCAGTCCCCGTTTGCATTTAGAAGATAACAAAGGCCCGAAAGACCCATTCTATCACATAAACAGAGGCCAGGAAATAACCTCTGGGAGACAGAGGCCGAGAAGCAATCACGGACATCAACAGCACAACTCAGCAAACAAATCGAATGATTATGGGGCATCTTTAGCACGGTAGAGCTCCTAGATAGTGCAACCACTACCCAAAATATCTAGATGCGGTCATTCTTTTGTCAGAAGAGGAGAACCACTGAGCCATGCTTGCCAATAGAGGGAATCAAAGAGTTAGGGAATGGATTAGGAAGATTAAGACCCTGAGCCTTCTAGAGAGCTCAGGAGCATTATAGACAGGCTATAAATGGTTGTTAGTAAGATGTAATAAGGGTTTGACTTTTGGAGATTATTCCTACTCTATTCCTTCAAGCTTCTCATCTACAATCTTTAGTAATATAGGCTTCTTTTGTTATTATATGTTTAATTTCCATTTCCCTTCTATTCTAATGCTTGCACTTGAACAATTTGTTCAGGTTTTCTGTGTGTTTAAGGCTAGATAATTGTCATCTTATCTCTGCTTTGATATATTAGATCTGCAAGCTTCTTTGCTGCCTATGGCTAGCCATTTATATGTGTGATTATATATGCATCTACCAGTATAGTCAGTAAGTTCATTTGCTGCCTATAGCTAGCCATTCCTATAGGTTCATGTATGAAATCTGCTGGCATAGTCCGTATTCTCCATCTATCCATTAAATCTACAAACTATTGAGCATTAACAGCCTAAAGCCTTGTGTTGTTGGGGTTTTCATGCATGTCTTGAGCGTGAATAGAGCTGAAATGGTTATCTGACTTGATCCAAACCATCATCTCTTCCAATAGTTCAGAGAACAATACTGAAAATTATATGTTACTAGGCATCTCTGATTTACAACCTTGGAGAGTTTCCTAGAGTGCTAACATTAATTGGCGCCGTTGCCGGGGAGAGGAGACTGAAGCTTAGCTTCCCTGGGAAATGAAACAGACCTAGCTTTGATGATAGACAAAGTCTGGGCACATTTTTGGTTGTAATCATCTATCTGGCGACTCTACTCGAGGCCAAACCTCTTGGTGACTCCACTTCATAATTCTGGCTCAGTTTCTGAGGCATACTCGGAGAAATCCTCAAAAATCGCAAGCTAACCTAGTACTTGACCTGGAAAGGAACATCAAGGAGAAGAAAGTATTGCAGAAAGGAGCATCGGGTTCAGGTAAACCTAAACAATATTCTATATCTCTTCAAGAAGATCCTGCAATAGAACAAACACATGTTGAGAGTACAAATTTTAATACTAGTAGTGAAGAAAAGCTATCAGAAATTCATAAAGCTCTTTATTCTTTAGTTTATCCTTTTGTTGTTAGCCCAAAGGGAACCTCACCTCCTATTCACTATACTCCTTTGGTCTCGTAAATCACTCCTCCGCCTTCTGTCATTCAGACTTCTAGTACTCATTTAGTCACCACAGTTATGGCAGGTCCGCAATGGAAAGAATCATAGCCGCTAGGTACGGGCCTCTAATATTCCCACCCCTTTGAATGCTCTTCCCACTGGAGAATATCAGAAGTATATGCCTAAGTTCACTGGGACTGAAGGTGTCACTACTGAAGAACACCTTGAGTCATTTTATAGCTATGCTGATAATCTAGATATTAGTGAAGAAGATGTGTGGATGAGAGTCTTTGTCCAAAGCCTAGATGGGGAGGCTAGAAAATGGTTCAGAGAATAAGCCCCAAGATCTATGGCGGATATCAAAGCTTTAGATGATAAATTCTTAAAACATATAGGGGATAAGAAGGATCTCCTCTATTACCACACTAAGTTTGGGAACTTAAAGAGAGAAAATGGTGAACTGATGTCCGATTTTAATAAGGATTTAACCGCATGTACAGCAAGATACCAGCTGAAGTGAATCCCACTGCTACCTCTGCTAAACTCGCCTATGCCAATGCCTTTGACTCTGATTTCTGTTTGCTGCTAAGAGAAAGAAGATGTGCTACCCTAGTTGAAATGCAGGATGCAACACTAGTGGTAGAATCTAGCATTATGGCTGCATAAAAGCTCAAAAGTCATGCTGATAGAAGGAGGCAGAGAGGTGAGGCTTCTTCTCCCTCTGCTTCATCTTCAGATCCCAAACTTGATAAAATGACTAGAATGATCAAGTCATTGGCTGCTAAAATATCTAAGCTAGAGGTTGAGCGGAACTCTGGGAAGGCAAGGCTCCCAAATGCATTTGCTCCAAGAAATTCAAATCCATTCAGAAGAACAAATGAGCAAATGCAGATCATTCAGAAGGGTAAAGAAACTAATGAGGATCAAAGAGTTAAAGCTCCTTTCCAAAATGTAGTCATGGAGGAGGAATAGATTGAAGATGAGGATGAAATTCACTGTATGGAAGATAAAGGCAGTACTGCCTTTTTAACATTGGCTGCATACAAAGAGTCTTTGCTGCAGGAGCAAGACAGTCAAAGGTGGGACAGGGAGGTTGTTCTACAAACTGAGGAGCAACAAACATATAATCTGAGGTCAAATGCAAATAATGTCAAGGATAATCCTGCCCAAAGAGCTGCCGTCCAAACAGAGACCCAGAATAGCAGGCACAGAAGACCAGCAGCTAATCCAGTCATCCTTAAAGCACCAGTTCAAGAGGGAAGAGGTTCTGACAAGTTACCTCTCTCTTTCAGCTTTGAATTAGAAGTTCAAAAGTTAAAAATATATGTGCCTCTGATAGAATTGGTGAAGAGTGAAGTGTTTAGAAAGCCTATCCTTGAAGATCTCGAGCTGAAAACCACACAAACCTCCACTGACTTTGTCATTTGCAAGACAATAGGCCTGCGGTTGTGCTAAGTCTAATGACTGAACCTGCTAATTATAATTCCCCATCTTTTTATGTCTCCTTGACCATTCATGACAAAATTCTCCACAACTTCCTGCTAGATACAGGGACCAGTCACAATCTGATGCCTAAAACTGTCATGGAAGAGTTAGGCCTTGACATCACCAGACCATATCATGACCTATTCTCATTTGATTCAAGAAAGGTGAAATGTTTAGGATTGATTAAACATTTAGCCATTACCCTAACCCAGCTGCCCATGAAGAGCATAATGATGGATATTGTGGTGGCAGATGTCCCTCCTAAGTTTGGCATGCTATTGTTTAGATGGTGGATTAAGAGACTAGGTGGGACATTGCAGAACGGCCTATCTTATGCCACTATCTCAGTCTTTGGAGGAGAAAGCAGGAGATTGTATAGAGAAGCACAGCTGGCATATATCATCAGTGATGAGAAGAATCCTTCTAATCACCCCATTTATGCAGTGGACACTGATTTTGGAGCATGTATCCTGCAAATTGAAGAATCTCAGAAGGCCTCGTTGCAGCTCAAGAAACCAATTGTTCAGGCTGAGGGGGATCAAGGAAGTCAGGTTTGGGAGATGTTTATTGTTGGAGCATGTTTTAGGGAGACTGCAAGAGCAGGGGTGGCGTTGATATCTCCAGAAGAAGAACGCACACATCTATCTTTTAAGCTGGCTTTTCGAGTCACTAACAATATAGCAGAATATGAAGCTCTGATATTGGGCCTTAATGCAGCTAAAGGCAGACGAATCAAAAGCATAGAGGTGTTTGGAGATGCTGATCTAATCATTCAGCAAGTGAATAGAACATTTCAAACAAAGCACCCAAGGCTGAAAGCCTACAGAGATGAGGTATGGAGACTCAAAGATTCTTTTGATAATTTCTGTATTTCATATATCCCTAGAACCAAAAATCAGCTTGCTGATTCCCTTGCTGTGTCTGCTAGCATGTTTATCCCTCCCATGCCTCCCAGACTAGTTTATGAAGTTCAAATGAAGTATAGACCATCCTTGCCTGATAATGTCTACCATTGGAGGGTTTTTGATGATGATGTTTAAGTGAACATATTCTTGCAAGTCATTGATGAATTTTCTAAAATGCAAATTGACGAAGAGAATGAAGCCTTGCAAGAAAGCCTCCAATCCCAGCTTAGAAACAAAGTTGGCAAAGATAACATTGTCCAGCTTCCCAGCAATTATATTCCTAAGGGTCTAATTCCTCTAGAAAGACCGTTTGACCAAAACGATGTACCTTATAAGGTTGCCCAAAAAGAAGATCCATCTGCAGTTTGTTAGAATGATATATGGAGTCCAGGTCAGCCTAGATACATAAATCTATCTTCTCATCTATCTGTTGACCAAAGTTCTGAATACTGCAAATTAATGAAGAAATTTACTGATGTCTTCGTCTAGGAATATAGTGACCTGAAAACATATGATAAGAATATCATCTAGCATAAAATTCCTCTAGAGAAAGGCACCATACCTTTCAAACAGAAGCTGAGACCAATAAATCCTATGCTCCTCCCTCTAATTGAAAAACAAAGAAAAAAGTTGTTGGCTGCCAAAATCATAGTCCCTCTCAGATATTCCAAGTGTGTAGCCAACCTAGTAGTGGTGAGAAAGAAAAGTGGAGAAATTAGACTTTGTGTTGATTTCGGAAATTTAAATAAATGCTCCAAGAAAGACAATTATCCTCTACCCAAGATGGAGCACTTGCTGCAGAAGGTCTCAGGAGCCAAAGTGGTGTCTTTCTTGGATGAATTTTTAGGGTATAATCAAGTTGTTGTGCATCTAGATGATCAGGAGAAGACTGCATTTACCACTCCTTGGGGCACCTTTATGTATCCAAGATGCCTTTTGGGTTTATGAATGCTGGAGCCACCTTTAAGAGAGCTACGGATATAGCATTGGTGGGAGAGAAGGATAAATTTTTCCTTATCTACCTTGATGATATAACAGTATACTCCAGTAACCATCAAGACCATGTGCAACATTTGAAGAAAGTGTTTTTGAAGTGCAGAAGGTTTGGGATTTTAGTAAATCCTAAGAAGTCACAATTTGCTTTAGAAGAAGGCAAGTTGTTGGGACATATTGTTTCTGCTGCAGGTGTTCGAATTGACCCAGAAAGA
>APFE031614895.1:249025-270190 GCA_000404065.3 Pinus taeda | reverse complement strand
TTTCTTGTTCCTTTTCTTCCTCCTCTTCACAATCTATATAAAATAATTTCTTCTTGGCACACTCATGACCTTTAGTGTATTTTCTATCACAATTGTAACAAAGTCTTTTTTCTCTTTTTTCTTCCAATTGTTGTGGTGTCAACCTTGTAGGTTGTGGATGGCTAGGGGCAGCAACACTTCCATCTTCATGATTGTGAGTGGTAGGCTTCCTTGTTGCCATAATTTTTCTTTCCATTTTTCTTGCAAACCTGAATGCCTTCTCCAATGAATCTGGTTCCCAAAGGCAAACCTCATGTTGGATGTTATCTTTTAAAGTCCCTATGAACACATCAACCCTATGCTCCTTTGGAATATTTTTTACCCTTATATTCAATTTTTGGAAGTCCTCAATGTGCTCCATCATTGAACCCTTTTGTTTGAGATCTATCAATTGGGTAAAAAAGTGTTGCTTTTTGTATCCTCATAACGTGCTATCATTTCATCCATAAAAGTAGCCCAAGTGACAATTTGTTTACGAGAAAAAAGCCATCGATACCATACAGACTGATTTGGTTCCAAATATAAAGTTGCAATGTGTATCTTTTGTGTGTTTTGCACATTATGGAGATCGAAAAATTTCTCCATCTGTAGTATCCATGTTCGAGGATCCTTGACATCAAACTTCCTCATATCGATATTTGGAACATGGTGCTTCTTCGATCCAACATTAGAGTCTATGAAATCATGATTAACATTTATTTTGTTCTCATGATGAGTTTCCTTTACTACCCTTTCACCATTAGTAAGCATTTCTTGTAGAAACTTTTTCAAATCTGTCTTCAAGTCTTCCATGCCTTTATTTAAATCATCCATCTTAGCTTCCACGCCATCCATATTAGCTTCCATTTCCTTCATCTTAACTTCTATGCCTTTCTTTAAACCGTCCATCTTAGCTTCCATGCCATACATCTTAGCTGCTATGTCTTTCTTTAAACCATCCATCTTAGCTTTTGTTACTTTTTGTGCGAGTGAAATTTGTTGCACTTGGTCTCATAATTTTGTTATATCATGTTGCGATTTCTTCTAGGAGGCTGGGTGAGAGGCTGCCAGAATTGTGGCAAAAGTAGTCTGTGTTGTTTGGGAGCCAGGACTGGCTGCTGGATCTGCGCAATGCACAATCCAGACTATCTGTTAGCTGCTGGGATTGTGCAATGTGCAATTCCACCTGGGAGGGACTGTAGGCTCAAGGATTGCATTGCGCAATTTTCTGGGCCAGTAGTCACTGCCCCTCAGAAATGTGAAAAAAAATCCTAGAGGGCAGTGTTGGGCAGAAATGCACATTTTTGGAGAGGAAGGCAGAGCCTTCCTTCCCTAGATTGTGTAATGAAGTCTCAATGAAGGTAGAGTCCTTGCCAAGGTTGGCCCAAATCGATGATGGGAAACTAGAAGCAAATAAGACAGTGAATGCATGGTGACGCTAAGTGATATAAAAAGTTAATGACATTGCATGAAAAACATGAATGAAAGATTCAATAAATAGATCAACTTGCATGTGGGTGAAGCGGTTTTCCAGTTCGACGAACATTTGTGCAAAATAGTTTCATGCATGCGACAATAGTGAGATAGCAACGAAAAATGAAACAGATCTAGGAGAAGCTAGCATACATGTAAACGAAAGCAAGCATCCAAAGAAATTAAGAAAACAACACTCGCATAAGAGAATACACAAAAAGCGATAGAAATGATGAAAAAGAGAAGTTGAGGCCACTTACTCGAGAATAGCTGAGTCGGATGTGTTAAAGAGTCCTGGATGTGTTGTGGGATGTTAGAGCTCCAAGATCGATGTGAAAGGATGAGATCTGATGTGTTGAATAAATAATTTTGGGCTCATGACGCGCATGCCACCAATCTAGGAAAAGTGACACTTGGAGGGAAGTTTCTAAAACAACTTTGCATGTAACCCTCGACTGCTAAATATAGCTCCCTGAATCATGGGATACCTTTTGCATGTCACCTTTTCCTATTCCGGGAAGAGCAAGTCATGCATGCATGCAGGTCAAGTTTCCTTGATCTTGGGTGGAACTAGTCAACTGGATTGCTCATGCATGCAGCTGCTCAACTGCTTGAGAAAAATGCACATTTCTGGTTGGGATTTGGGTTGATGGCCCAGGAGGTTTGTGCAATTTTTAGGCAGAGCAGCTAACAATCGTCCAAATTTGCGCAAATTCTGGGCTGAGCAGCCTTGCTGGGGAAATTTTTGCAATTCCTGTTGGGAGTGTTGGCTAGAAAAATTGCACAATTATGGAGCCCAGCAGGCTGCCAGACATAATTGCACAATTTCTGGAGGGAAGGTTGGTTTCCCTCCAGAAATGTGCAATTTTCTTGGGGAATTTGTTGAGCCTGCAACTGGACCATGTCCGAGTGAAGAAGCTGTGAGGGGAATGCATCAAGCTGTGATCGACAGGCTACTCTTATGCATAAAAGAACACTGATGCTTTTGTACTTGATGAAGCAAGACAAGGTGTTGTGAAAGGTTAGTAGGGACGCCCCAAAAGGAGCTAAGGCAAAATTTTGGAGGGTGGTTGTAGCCGCTACAACAAGGCCCTAAACGATGTTTTTTTGGAAATATTCCTCCAATAGATTTCATTGAAATCATGTTTTCAGTTGTAGTCATCAGAGAGATATTTCCAATGAGGTATCATGAATGTCAAATGGAGATAATATGACTAAGTTACGACCCCGGGAAGTTGGTTTCCCAACTAACCCCAACGGGGCCCATGAACTCTTGGTGTTACATCTCCTCGGGTTAGGGTTTTGGTTGTTTAGGGTTTTCTCTTATTGTTCAATAATAAAAAGGCCCTTTAGCCTCATTATAAATCAATTCAGAGGCATGTAGCCTCCACATCGTTTCTCATAGATAAGCTACCATTGCCCGAGCTAGTCTCATTTCCATTCTGTTTGTAAGAATATTTCATTTTTTAATATTAATGAAAGATAGTGTTATTTCTGTTGCACCTCTGTATTTAGGGTTATATCTGTAATTTATTGCGTTCCTATTTAAATTTAGATTATATCATTCCTATCTTCATGCTTCTCCTTTAGAATCTGGCCTAACAGAGTTTTCAACTATCAGTGTAGGGTGATGAAATGCATGTATTGGTTCCTTCTTCCCCCTGTGTGACCAAGCTCAAGGAGCCAATTAGAAACCTCCTCCCTAATTTTAGAATCTAAATAAGCCTAGTAATCATTAATGGCATAGGTATTCAACCGATGAATCTCCTCCTGAATGCTAGGAGAAGTCGATGAGCGATAAAGGGTAACCAATTACTAGCCTTGGTTCTGAGCGTGTAGCCAACCTTGCTGCCCATATCCACCAACCCCTCTATGGCTATGCATCCTTTGATGAGGTATGGAGGTCAAATAGAAAGGATACTAGACACAAAAACAAGGCTTCATTCGACTCCCCTACGGAGAAAAAATACCAAACAAGGGCACCCCAACTATGAACCCGTGACCAAAAAGGTAGAAGAGACCCTCAAGCCACCCCAAGGAAGCAACAAACTAAAATTCATCCAAGTCATGGAAGAAAAACCCTGCATAAACTCCAAATAATGAGGCAACCATAGAGTGGGGGCTGTAGGACAACCATAAAGTTAGTCAAAATGTCCCCACCTTCAGACTCCACCATGATAAATAGAGGGAAATATTATCCCACTAATGGTAGGGGCAGAATCCATACCATGCATAAATACCATACTTCATTCAATAACAAATAAGGTTGAGGGACCTGTGGATAATGAGCCATTGCATTAAGGGAAATACATCCTCACATGCTTCATGAATGGGAGACACCAACCATGCCACCCCCTGTCTAAATTGTAGTGGGAGTTGGCAAGCACCCCTCCCAATCTCCACTGGCACTTGTTCTTGCACCCCAATTAGGCAAAATTTAATTAAAAATATATAAATACTATTGGCATATTTTTTTTCATGTAGACCCAACGTTTGACCACTATTTGCCAACAAAAGGCTTCGTCGTAGTCTAGTGCAATGACAAAATTTTAATTCCTCCACATACTTGGAGAAAAGTCCCAGCCGAGGCATGCCAAGACTTTGAAATGTGAGAGGGGAGTTTAGATAGTGTCAAGATTCATATTATTAGTTACAACATTCATTAGTTACTCTGTTGCATAGGAATCTTGAGTGACCTTGTGCATTATATTTAAATAGATAGTAGACTACTCATTCAAGGATCATTTAAATTTTTAAAAGGGAGATGCATAACATGCCAACATTAATTCTCAGAACACATAGATATAGCTCTACAACATCCTACTTATATTAGATCAAGAGTCGAACCTATATAAGGCATATCTACAAAACTACATAATATCTACTCAATATTATATTGAACATAGTAAATCAAGTTTGTATTACAACCACAATAAATTTAGAAGGATTCAAATCTCATTCCGACAACATGTCAACATAGCTCCCCTTCTCCCTCCGCTTGATCTATGTGGCTTTTATAGATTTTCTCTACTGTTTTGATCTCACTCTCTTGATCTGGTCCAACTTGATCCCTTTGACAAAATTTAGGTGCTTTGGTCCATTTCTGCTTTGATTCCTTCAAAACTATCACCTAGATCCTTCTTTTGTGACTTTGAAAAACCCTGAGATAACCACTTTATTCCTTTGCTTAGCGCTTTCTCCTTTTTATTTTCGGTTCTTGACCTATTCTTCCACCTACTTTTCCTGTTTCTGTTGATCATTTATTCCCGTTTCCGTTGATCATTTATGTGACTCTCTTCTGGCAAAAAAATGATCAAAACTATAGAAAAATGAAGAACCCAACATGCCCCAACCATAGTTTATTGACTCGTCGATCACATTTTTCATGTATTTCTCATTTTTGGTGTAGCAGGGTCCATCTAATGTATGAAACATGGGTACTCCTTAAAATATTAATTAAATTCCACATCCAACGAGTTCTCCCACTCGAAATTTGAGTAGAAACGTTGGAAGATAAGTTGAAATATGAGTTGAAAAATAGTTTTTTTTTTTAATTTTTACTTTTTAAATTAAAAATGGTGAATCATCCTCCATGGTTGACATCATCATCTTGAATCATATTAGTTCTAATAAAGTTGATTTTGGCTATACATTTTTGTTTTGAGGCCTATTTTAGACCTCAAAATTTCTCTAATGGGAGTCAACTCAAGCTGCATAATAGGAAAAGGTTGTATAAGTGGCGCAATAATAGTTTTAGTACTCTAGTCAATTTAAGTTGTAGTTGTGGGCTCTGAATCTACCTCCATATCAGAAATATGTCTGTTGGTGTCTCTAGGGTCATAATGCTCAGAAGGATAATTCGAGATGGTTGCAGATGGTGATGCAGTATGAGGTAACAACACAGGATTATGTAGTGCAGACTTAGTAGGTTAGGAAGGAATATGTTCTTCAACAATCTTGGTGGGTTCAGTAGGATATTCAAATGAATCTTTGGTAAGACCCACAATGATTGAAGAACTACCAATGGGATTAGTAAGCTTAGAGGAACCGAAGGCTTGAGCAAAAGTGAAAGTGTCAAAGGTAGTAGTAGGGTTAACATTTGAAACTGTAGGAGGGGTCGATGACATAGGAGTTATAGATGCAAATGGAAACGTTGGAGGTTTGAATGTCTTATCAACATAAGGAACTACATCAGGGATGGAAGAATTTGTAGTAGATGGATTTACCAATGATTACACAATAGATATAATTGCATGAGAAGAGGACACACATGCCTAGAGTTGTTTCATGAAAGGCTGAAAATTAACTATGTAGGTGGAAGAGCACTTCTTTGAGGATGAAGGAACATCAAAGGGTGGATCACACGGCTACATCGCGTAAAAATATTATACAATGCCATCTGTTGTTTGCATACAATGGACTCGCCACCAAGATAATACTTCATTATGGAATGCTTCCTCATGCATGTAATAAGGAAATGATTTCATCTTGAATGTATCCTTGTTGACTGATTTGGGCCAAAAAAAATGTGTTGTTGTGGCATATACCAAAGCACATTTGATATGCATATTTGTTCAAAATGGACTGCGACACCAAACAAAAGTGTTTTCGACAGCTATAGACAAACTAGACAGGGTGATGGCGACAAACTTGGAACACATGGGAATCAGACATAAAATATTAGGCAAAAGAATCCAAAGGATATACATACACAAATGAGTGATAATAGTTTGATTCATAACACTTACAAAAAAAGTAGTTGCATACCACAAAATGACTTGACTCTTGGTGATTAAATGTGACAACTTAACAAAAGTGGAGTTGATTAAGGTATTGATGACACCAGGACACATATTCCCATTACATATGGCATGTGACCCAAAAAGGAAATGCCACGATGATAAATTCTATAGAAATTACTTTAATAACTTAAAGCAGAAGTCAAATCATAAAAAAACTAATTGCTATGGAGAAATGACTCAATGATTGAAATGAATCGCATTAAATGACCGAATAAATGACAAACATGACAACAAACACCTCCCCGACCACAATGGGTTGCAATGGGTCGCAACTACGAAGTAAGACAAACGACTAATGCAACTAGACTGATTAACTAACTTACATGACTGACTCAATCCTAAATCTAACTAATGCCCTCTTACAAAGAGCGAACACCACAATGATTTCAATGACCATAGTAGGCCTTCAGGCATGTTCTATTCACCCAACCAGGAAAAAGAACCCCGTCATGTTGTGCGAGCTTAACAACTCTAAACTATCTTATTTCTACAACAAAGAAGGGACCCAACCAATCCATTTGTAGTTTTCTAGGATACTTAAGGTACTTACTATCATATAACAATACTTGGTCTCCGGCAGAAAAATAGTTCCTTTTAATATGTCGATCATGCTAATATTTATGTCTTTCCTTCTCAACACTTTGATGGAAATCTCCAAGAAAATGATGCTCACCTAATTCCTACAACTCTTGCAAACATTCTGAAATAGATTCATCATCAAACATTTTATTAACCTGCGTGATAAATAGATTTAGAACTATAAATTCAGTAGGTAGCATCGCTTCTCTACCATATACAACCTAAAAGGGAGTATATTTATGTTATAATTCCCTACTTGATTCTATCATGCTAATTTTTATTAGTGTTTAATTTACATGAAAATATGGACTTATAATTATTAAGTCATATTGGTATATACTTTCACTTTTGAATCTATAATTTTTTTTACTTATTCTAGCTATACTTTTCAAGGTTTCTATATCCAAAATTTAACATAATCTTTTACGTATATAATATTTCTCAAACAATAATTGTGTGACTTAGAAAATGGAGTCTGCATGCACAAAATATCTAGGCCTAAAATACATGATGTCTTTTAATAAATGAATTGAACAAATTAGTAATAAATAAAAATCCCCATCACATAACATAAATTCTCTATAATACCATACAAAGTACTCATAAGATACAGTGGGACAATTATAGCCCAAGATCTACTACTTAAGAGGATGCAAAGACTATACGTCGTGACTACCCCTCACTTTCTGAACATCTGTAATGCCCATATTGACTTAGACAACTATCTATGATAAGGCTGTATTTGTAGTTTCATGTTGTTTTATTTATGAATGCTATGTAATATTGGTGCATTTTAATTGGATAGATGAAACTACTTATATAAATCATTTTATGGATTAGGTATTGTTGATTAAAACGTTTGATGTATGATTTACCTGATGTACGACTTACATGGTTATGATTTATCTAGTATATGAATTATCAGAATTATTGTTGTTTGGTGTATGTCTTAAGGGGATATGATTTATCTAATGTAAGATTTATTTCTAGTATGTTGTTATGAGGTACAAAATTGGCACGTGGATACTAGACTTAATAACATGATGATTAAGATCACTTATCTATGTATATTGATGTTATGTATATGCATGAATGAGAACTAACCTGTAGATTGGAAAGAACTATATGATAACCAAGATCTACGCTTTCGATGGGAGAATGTTGAGACATCCAATGAGGAATGGTATGATTTAAATTATTCTATTACAATTTGTATCTACCTAACCTGGACTATTATGACATGGATAAAGTCTACATGGAAGATGACAAGCCTATATGATTGGATTATTCGATTACAAGTATCCAACTAGCACCATAGTTTGGTTCATATTAAAGTGCCTACCCTAGTTTTGAGGGGGGGTGGAGGCATTTTCCACCGTGTAACCTCCAAGATTAGAATCATGGGAGGGTAGTGATCGACATGCTCCCATAGATGTATGATGACGATTGCCAGTTGCCTGCTGTGTTGGGTGTGGAGCCTGATTATCTTCTTTATTTAGAGGTATTTGTTTCAACCGGATGTATATCCCAGGAAGACTGTACACCTCTACACGTGGGAGGGTGCGGGGGCAGTGCCCCCGAAGATAAAAATAAATGTACAATTTCCCTATAAAATATTGTAATTTCATAGTCAATTTGGACTTATGACAGTAGACATTATATTTAATTTATGGTTTTTTGCCCTAGAAGGCAACCCCTCGTTATATATGAGGGAATTGTATTGCAACTGTGGATAGGTGTATTCTGAGCGAGAAAGAGAGAGGAGATTGTGTGAGAGAGAAGAGGGAACTACAACGGATCTGCTGTAGGTTGTATCCCTTCATTTTTCTAGATAATATAAAAGGAAGGACTGGTTGTTTCTTCGTGGACATAACCCAAATTAGGTGAACCACATATATTGGTGTCTCTCTTGGTTTATGCATTTTCCGTGTTTATATTTCTGCAGTATCTTATGTGTTCCATTTCTCTGTAATATATATTTTTCTAATAACTGGTATCAGAGCCGAAGGTCTATTTGGCTGATAAATGCACAGGAGAGAAGGGTTCTTGGTTTGAGTGGGAGAAATGGAAGAAGATGGTAGGTTTAGGGTCAAAAAATTTAATGACCAAAACTACCAGTTGTGGAAGATGAAGATGGAAGATTATCTATATTAGAAAGATCTATACCTACCATTAAGTGGAAAGAGAAAGAAGTTGACGAGTATGACAGACACAGAATGGGATATTCTCGACAGAAAGGCACTTGGAACAATATGGTTGTGCCTAGCAGGATTGGTAGCCTTTAATATTTCAAAGGAAATGACAATAGAGGGTTTAATGTTGGCATTGGCCAAATTATATGGAAAAACCTCGGCCTCAAATAAGGTATTTCTTATGAAGCGTTTATTTAGTATGAAAATGTAAGAAGGTGGATCTGTTGCTGATCATTTAAATGAATTTAATATGGTTACCAATCAGTTAATTTTTGTAGGGGTAAATTTTGATGATGAAGTTAGGGCTCTATTATTTATGTGCTCATTACCAAAAATATGGAATGGTTTAGTTATGGCCATTAGTAACTCTATCTATGGATCTAGTACATTAAAGTTTGATGATGTTGTCGGTGCAATTCTTAGCGAGGAAATGTGACAGAAAATATCTGGTGAGACATTGGTAATGCTTTGATTGCAGAGACTAGGGGAAGAAAAATGGAAAGAGGAAAGACCCCAGGATACCGCAGTAAGTCACTGAAAGGAAGATGCAAGTCCAGATCAGTGATAGTGTGCTGGAAATGCGGAAAGAAAGGACACATGAAGAAAGATTGTAAGTCTTGGAAGGGAAAAGAAGGAGATGTGCAGCAAGAAAACAATCATGAAGTGAATGTGACAGGTTATGTGTTGCAAGACGCTTTGATTATTTCATTAGAAAATATTATTGATGCCTGGGTGGTAGATCCAGGGGCCTCATTCCATTCCACACTTGATAGGAAACATTTTCATGATTATGTTCAAGGAGATTTTGGATAGGTCTTTTTGGGTGATGATAAACCCTGCAAAATCATTGGAATGGGTAAAGTTTTCATAAAACAACAAAATGGAAACCAATGGATATTGAAGGAGGTAAGGCATGTTCCAGATTTGAAGGAATATCTAATTCCAATAGGGCAGTTGGGAGGTGAACACTGTGTAACTACTTTTACAGATAAAACTTGGAAGGTCACTAAAGGAGCCTTGGTAATAACAAAAGGAGAAAAGGTTGGTACATTACATTTATGCAATGGTATTTCTATTTTTGTTAATGCTTTAACCTCTACAGGGACATATACAACATTATGGCATCATAGGCTCGGGTACATGAGTGAGAAGGGGATGAAGATTCTTCACTCAAGAAATTTGTTGCTAGGTTTGGAGCATGTTGATTTGGAATTCTATGAGAATTGTGTTTCTAGAAAACATAAGAGAGTTAGATTCCTTAGAGTTGGGAAATAAAGGAAGAGAGAAAAATTATAGCTTTTGCATTCAGATGTATGGGGACCTGCTCAGGTATCATCTCTCAGTGGCTCTCATTATTATGTTACTTTTATTGATGATACAACCATAAAAACTTGGATTTATTGTATTCAAAATAAATCTAATGTATTTGATACTTTCAAGAAATCAAAAGATTTGATTGAAAATGAGACAGGAAAAAGGTTGAAGTGTCTCAGATCACACAATGGAGGTGAATATTGTAGCAAAGAGTTTGATAAGTACTGTTCAGAGCATGGAATTCACGGAGAGAAGATAGTTCCAGGAACACTGCAAGAAAATGGTGTGTCAAAAAGGATGAATAGGACAATCATGGAGCGTGCAAGGTGCATGAGATTGCATGCATGATTACCTTTATAATTTTGGGCTGATGTTGTAGATATTGTTGTTTATCTAATAGACACAGGGCCTTCAAGTTCGTTGGATGGAGGTATTCCAGAGGAGGCATGGATGTGTAAAAAGGTAAACTACTCATTTTTAAAGACTTTTGGTTGTGAAGCCTTTGTCCACATTAATAAAGAAAATAGAACAAAGCTTGAGACAAAATCAAATAAATATACCTTTATTGGATATGGTGTTAATGATTTTGGTTATCTCTTATATGATTATGAAAATAGCAAAATATTTAGAAGTAGAGATGTCATATTCAATGAAAAGGTTTTGTATAAGGATCAGACACAGGAAAAGAAACAGGAAAAATAAAACAGAAAATACATAGTGCTCGATGAGATCACAGAAAAAGTAAAGGTGCCCGAAAATCACAATGATCAACAACCAAAACAATAACAACAACCACAACAACAACAGGCACCTCAAACACCTAAAAGTGGTGTTAGAAGATCTATCAGGATAAGTAGACCCCTTGAACGACACTCCCCTTCATTATATTAGGTATTGTTGACTGATTATGGTGAACCAGAATCTTATGAAGAAGTAGTGCAGGTAGAAACCAGGAAGAAGTGGGAGCTAACCATGAAAGAAGAGATGGACTCCTTGGTACATAACTAGGTTTGGGACTTAGTCAGGTTGCCTGCAAGTAAAAAGAATTGTGGAATGAATGGGATTATAGGTTGAAGGAAGAAGATGGAAGTAGGAAAAGGTATAAATCTAGACTTGTGGTGAAGAGGTTTGCACAGAAAAAAGGTATAGACTTTGATGATATATTTTCTCTTGTTGTTAAAATGACTTCAATCAGAACTATTTTAAGTCTAATAGTAGTAGGAGATTTGCATCTTGAGCAATTAGATGTAAATACGACCTTTCTCCATGGGGATTTGGAGGAAGAGATATATATGCAAAAAACAGAAGGATGTGAGGTCAGAGGGAAGGAGAAACTAGTGTGTAGGTTGAAGAAGAGCTTGTGTGGCTTAAAATAGGCTCCAAGGCAGTGGTATCTAAATTTTGATAGGTTTATGTCTAAACAAGGTTATACTGGATGTCACTTTAATCATTGTGTTTATTTCAAAAGGAAAAATGATGGCATATATATTATATTATTATTGTATGTAAATGACATGCTTGTTGCAGGGTCTAGCATGCATGAAATAAATTTTCTCAAAGTAAAATTGGCAAATTCATTTGCAATTAAGGATTTGGGAGTCGAAAAAAAAATCCTTGGTATGAGAATAAGTAGAGATAGGAAAAATTGCAAATTAATATTGTCTTAGAGTGAGTACATACAAAAGGCATCGAAAAGATTTAATATGAAGAATGCAAAACTAGTTACTACACCTTTGGCTAGCCATTTCAAACTAAGTAAGGAGATGTTTCACAAGACTCAGGAAGAGATGGATTATATGTCCAAAGTTCCATATGCATCAACAGTTGGAAGCTTAATGTATGCAATTGTTTGTACAAGGTCTGATATTTCACATGCAGTGGGAGTTGTAAGTAGGTACATGAAAAATCCAGGAAAAGAACATTGGATGGCAGTGAAGTGGATTCTCAGGTATTTGAGAGGTATCTCATATCAAGCATTATGCCTTGGTGGTTCAAACATTTCTCTACAGGGATATATTGATGCAGATATGATAGGTGACAGAGATAACAAGAGGAGTACCACAAGGTATGTGTTTGGTGTAGGTGGAACAACTGCCAGTTGGGTTTCAAAATTGCAGTGTTGTTGCACTCTCAACTACGGAAGCAGAGTATGTTTCTACTACAGAGGCTAGTAAAGAAATGATTTGGTTACAAAGGTTTCTGGATGAATTTGGTAAGAAGCAGGAGTTGGGTAGGTTATACATTGACAACCGGAGTGCCGTTCATCTTGCAAAGAACTCTGCATTTCATTGCAAGACTAAACATATACAACTCAAGTACCATTTCATACGGTCATTGTTGGAAGATGGACAATTGAAGTTGGAAAAGATACACACTAGCCAGAAGCCTACAGATATGTTAACAAAAGTTGTAACCAAGGATAAACTGAGATTTTGCTTAGTTTCCATTGGTCTTCAAGTATGATGATGGATGAGAAATAGCCAGGTCCAAAGTGGAGTCATTGTCCAACAACTGAAGCAATGATGGAGTTGCTATCATTAGTCTCCAAGTGGGACATTGTTGGGTGTGGAGCCTGATTATCTTCTTTATTCAAAGGTCTTTGTTTTAGCTAGATGTATACCCCAGGAAGATTGTACACCCTTCCACACAAGTAGGTAAGTCCCCCCTATATGGGGGGTCTAGGGGCTAGCAGGATTTCGAGGGAAGTTCCCCCAAAGCTAAAAATAGATGTAAAATTTCCATGTAAAATATTGTAATTTCATATTCAATCTGGACCGTTCATTAGGCAGATGATCTAACGGTATAAGTTATGTTTAATTTAGGGTTTTTTTCCCTAGAAGGAAACCCCTTGCTATATATGAAGGAATTGTATTGCGGCTATGAATATGTGTATTATGAGCGAGAAAGAGAGAGGATATTGTGTGAGAGCGAAGAGGGAATTATAACAGATATGCTATAGTTTGTATCTCTTCATTTTGCTAGATAATATAAAAGGAAGGACTAGCTGTTTATCCGTGGATGTATCCCAAATTGGGTGAACCACATATATCTGTGTCTCTCTTGCTTTATGAGTTTTCTATATTTATATTTATGCAATATCTTATGTGTTCTATTTCTATGTAATATATAATTTTCTAACATGTTTGGGAAGCTAGGTCAATATAGTTGACGTTTCCACCATATTGGTTTTGTGAGTGATTAGATTGGTATAACCGATGCCATAGTATATTGCAGCAGAGGATGGATAGGATGGGAGAAAAAGTATGTTAGGAAGGATAGGAGGCTATACTTTAGTCTTAGATTCTTGATGGGAAGTGTTACCATTGCCATGCTTACTTAATTTTACCGGTATATATCTCTCTATTTTGCTATGCCTTATTGTCAATCTTCTTTTGAATTCCTTATGTCCTTTTCACTATAATTTCGAGACGAATGTTTCTGAAGGAAGGGTGTATGTAATGCCCTACTTGATCCTATAATGCTAATTTTGATTGATGTGTAATTAACTTGAAAATATTGACTTATAATTATTAAGTCATATTTATATATACCTGCACTTGTGAATGTGTAATTTTATTTTACTAATATGACTTTTTATTATTTGTCATTATTCAATTCCCAAGGTGTCATCTCAAATTTACTTTTGGATAAGATACAATATTCTCCAATTTAATTCTAAATGAAATATCCATATTTCAATTCTCAAGGTGTCTTCTCAAATTTACTTTTGGATAAGATATGGTATTCTTCAATATATTTCTAATTTAAATGTCAATATTTCAATTCCCAAGGTTTTCCAAGTTCTCTTATCCAATTTAATTATGAATTAAATATTAATATTTTCATTCCCAATGTGTCTTCTCAAATTTATTTTGGGGATAAGATATGGAAAGGAAAGACAAGGTTATTAAATTAAAAGGATGTGGGGGTAGTCATGGAATTAATGGTAAGTGGTTGAGGTGGACGAGAAGAAGAGAGATAAAGGGAAGGAGGATGAGAGGAGAAGTGGGGACCTTGCTTTTTTATTTTGGATTGGAGGATTTTATTTTTGGAGGAGCATTGCAAGAGAAGGGAGAGAATAGAGAGAATTGAGAGAAAATTGAGAGAACTAAAACTTGGATCTATTGAAGAGTGTTGGTTTTAACTTGGACACAATACAACTAGTTGGACTTGGGCTCGAAGGGCAAGGGAACCTGTGGAAGTTCCCTGGGCTAGGAAATCATTCCTAGTTGGCTAGGAGGTAAATTCAATTGGGTAGCCAAGTAGGAGAACAACAACAGAGTTAGGAGCATCCCAACCAAGCCATTGGAACATGTATTCTTCCATTGTTGGTTTATTTATGTAAATTGTTGCAAATGATTTTTCTTACATGTTTAATATGTTGGAAATAAAATTTTACTTGTATGTTATTATCAAGTAAATGTAGAGTTATAAACATGTTATTGTTCTTCTTATTATAATTAAATTAAAGGATAAATTTGGTTTAGTTAGAAGACCTAGGTTAGGTCCTCACATATGTAGATGTTTGATAGTAGTATGATAATCCCATAGTGTAGTAGGAACTCTTTCACTCCAGTCATCTATGTTAGCAGAGCATACTTTAGTGAGTCTCTTCTCGAAAATATTGTTAAAATATTCAATGGTCCCATTCTCCCTCATGATATGGGCTACTATTACGTCGTTGAATGATGAACTCTGACAATAATGTAGCAATAGTTTCATTGATAAAGTGCGAGCCTTGATCACTTGCGAGACTCCCTAGACATCCAAATCTTGTAATAATATTTTCTAATATGAAGTTGGTAGCAGTACTAATAGAGAAATCCTTAACAGGCGCTACCTTAACCCATTGCATCAAATAATCAATTGTGGTGATACGGTAACGAGCATGCGAGTATCACGCAGGAGAATTTATTGGCCTAACAAAGTCAATGACCCACTTCTCAAAGGCTTCAAGAGATTTTTCTAGATGCAGTGGAAGTTCGTCTTGATGGGGAGGTGTCTTGAACCTTTGTTATATATCACAATTCTTAGCATATTCTTTGGCATATTTGAAAATATTTGGCCACCATACCCTAGCTTGGAGCATATTTGTTGCAATTACTTTCCCTCGAACATGACCTCCTGCAACACCACAATCACATTCCCTTGAAACAACATCTCTCTCATGGTCAAGAATACATCTGTGCAAGATGTGATAAAGCCCCATCTTATACAATTGGCATGCAATTAATTGGAAGTATGCAACACGTACCACCATATGGTTCTTTTGCGAGAGCCTCCTGCTCAACTATTGTATAATTTATTTCAATATTAGAAAGTTTTCTACTAGAAAAATAAATCAGGTGATCAAGATTACCTTCACTAGGTTTCACCAAGATAGAACTAAGAGCAATACTAAATGCACCAATGTGTACATGAAATTCTTTGTTCAAATCTAGATAAACTAATATTGGAGCATTTTCAAGTTTTTCTTTCAAAGCATTGAAAGCGACACCACATTATTTATTCCACACAAAAAGGTTTGCCTTCTTTAACAACTTCTCCAATGGCACAATGAGTAAATAATATTTGCGAAGAAATATTTTGTCATACCCCATATGCCCCAATGTAGACCGTA
This sequence comes from Pinus taeda, assembly GCA_000404065.3. NCBI lineage: Eukaryota > Viridiplantae > Streptophyta > Pinopsida > Pinales > Pinaceae > Pinus > Pinus taeda. Next base: position 254,192 of record APFE031614895.1, on the reverse strand, counting down.
GTTGTTTGACACTTATCAGTGGTGGCATATTTAGGTTCACCACAACTTTAGCGGGGCCTACACACACACACCATATTTCCAGAAAATATGGCCCAACAAAATACTGAAAGGCACAACAAAAATACATTTATTTAAATTCAAGGAAACCTGCAACTGCCTACAATGATCAAACATAACCCACAACAGACTAGAATTCTTATTCAATAGGTTATAGACTATCTAATCATCCATATAAACTTCAGGAAACTTATGAATATACTCCTTGAAAGCATCAATAAAAACCCTAGAGTAAACAACAGGGGCATTCTTAAGACCGAATGGCATAACATGATAAGCATAGGAACCCCATTTAGTGGTAAAAGTGGTTTTCTTTTTATCTTCCTTTGGAATGTGAACTTGATGATATCTAGAAAAACCATTTGTAAAGGAGTAGGCTTCTTGTCTCGCAACATTATCCAACACTTCATCGCTAAAAGGAGTTGGGAATGGATCATGAACATAGGCATTATTAGGATTTCAATAATCTACACAAACTCTGATCTCATCCGAATCCTTTTCGTCCTAAATAACAATAGGACTGATCCATTCAACTTCATCAACTAAAAATATGAGACCTACGACCAACATTTTATCTATCTCCTTCTTGAGATTTTCTTTAACTCATGGATTCAAATGATAGGTTTGATGTTTAATATGGATCACGTTAGGTTTCAAAGAAATTTTCATATCTCCTAAAACTCCCTCATCCCTTTGAGCTCTGAAACTGATGCAGGAAAAATATCTTCATACTCCTTCAATAAATCAATAATTTCTTTTGTAGTTTTCTCATCCCAGTAGTCACCAATAGAGGCTAGCTTGGGCTTTTCTTTAGTTATGATATTGTGCTTCCAGAAATTTAAGGGTTTCATATGCAGAGCATCTTTAACAAGATCATGTTTGATACTTCTTTCACCTTCATATTCCTTGAATGCTAGATACCTTAACTCCTCTAATTTGTCTTCTTCAAGTTCCTTACTAAGTTTTCTGCAAGAAACAACTTCATAGAATCTGGATTCATATAAATGTTTGCAATCTTCATAGATGCTAAATTCAAAACATGTTTTCCAGTGGCGATAACACTCTCTTAATTTATTTCAAAGCATCATCTATCTTCACATCCTCCTATGAGAAGGAGAAATCACTATAGAACTGAGCTATCAGTGCTTCCCATTCACCTATCTTCCTTTCCATTTCTTCTTTTAGGTACCAGGCTTACGAAAATGTCCCCAATGTGTGAATGAACTGATGCACCCATAACTCAACAAGAAGTCCAAGTTTTTTCCGAAACGCACTGCAGGTCTGAATATGCTTTGGAGGGCTAGTGTAAACCTCATATATAGGAATAACTTATGAATTCTTCTTAGGAACAATAAACTGACACAACATAGAAGACTTAATTGATTCTTAGGTTTGAAACATGTTATAATGAGCTCCCCACCATCTTGTAGGAGTTGCTTGCAGAGCCACATCCACTAAAGGAATCTTTTGCATTTTATCAATATTTTAATAAAATTATTTAATAAAATTGACAATATATCCTATACCATTGAAAGTAGGGTGATCACTTACCTCTGTACCAATCCAGCAGGCACAACGAATAATTGCATAGTTTCTATAGTGCAACTCGTGGTCTCCTTGTTGCTAATTATCCAACACAACATCTACACCAACTTCTATATTGTTGGGTTGTGCTATATTCTTTCCACGACTAGCCCATGTAATTAACTAGGGGGTTAGAGGGGGGGTAGAGCCCCCCTTCGTTGCGCCGATTGCATAGCATAGGGGTCACAGGGGGTTTGAGGGGTGCAGGTACCCCCACTCTATGAGGTGCAGGGCAGTGCCTCAAAAATTTTTGGTTTTGGAACCTTTGTTAGGTTGGGCAGACCCACCTATGGTTTTGTGCATGATTTTTGCACATGTTTTTTGGACGCGATGGCTTTCAGTCCATGGTTTTGGACACGATGGTTTTTGGTCCATGGTATTGGATGCTTCAGCATGTATAAATATGTATTATAACATTGAAAGGAACATAATGGAAAATCAAGCTGGTAGTCCTGATTTTGGGATCCAGGGGAAATCTCTGTGTATATGTGTTTTATGTGTTATGCTCTCACAATGTTTATTTTATGTGTTTTAAAATTCGTATGCAGGTAATTTTTATACAGGGTTAAAACCTACATTTGGTCTAAGAGCTATTTTGGCTTCAAGGGGACGCCTTTGTTGCTGAGGTGTATAACTCAGGCCTGTGGTAGACCCTGTTCAGTGGGAGATCTGCGAGATCGATTCTGGTGGTGAAAAAAGATGGCAAGCAGTGGAAAGATAGAGATCGAGAAATTTAATGGTCAGAGTTTTGAGTTGTGGAAACTCAAGATGGAGGATTTGTTGGTGGATAAAGATCAGTGGATCATGGTAGATTCAGGTACTAACCCAACAGGAGTGTCCGATGAAGAATAGAAGAAGTTGGATCAGAAGGCAAAGACCACAATATGATTGTGTGTCTCAGATTTAGTATTGTTGAATGTATTAGGGGAAGCTATAATGAAGGCTTTGTGGGACAAGTTAGGGACTTTGTACCAATCTAAGTCTCTGGTGAATAAACTGTTCCTACTGAAAAAGCTGTATAAATTGAGGATGAAAGATAGAGACTCGGTGGCATCTGAACGCATTTAATACTGTGGTAAGTCAGTTAGCATCTATTGATATTAAAATTTCAGATGAAGATAAGTGCATCAGTTTGTTGTGTTCTCTACCAAATTCGTGGGATAGTCTGGTTATTGCAATAGGTAGCAATGCAACTGCCTTGCAGTTTGATGAAATAGTCTCATCCTTGCTAACGGAGGAGATGAGACAAAAAGATATGGAGAGCCAGAATGGTGATGCCTTGTCTATACGAGGACGGTCCCAGAAGAGAAACAAAAATAAGTCATCGAGTGGGAGATCTAAATCTAGAGGGAGATCTAAATCTCTAGGAAAACCTGTAAAGGTGGTGTGCTTGAAATGCGGAAAGGAAGGACACTACAAAAAGGACTGTAAATCTAAGGCTCCTGATAAAGGAAAGGGATCTAATGATGCTCCTTCTGCATAGGCGAAAACCACCTCAGATGAAGGTGGGGATGAGTACTTGGCTTCTTCAAGTACACATGTAGATCATGAGGCACGGTTGATTGACTCAGGTGCATCCTTTCACTTCACTCCCCATAGAGAGTGGTTCTGTGAGTATGAGAAATACAATCATGGTGATGTCTTCTTAGGGGATGATAGGAAGGCTAGAGTCGTTGGTCACAGAAAAGTAAAGTTGAATTTTCAAGGTGGAAGGGTTAGAACAATTCCGGGTGTTCTGCATATTCCTGCATTGGCCAGAAATCTGATTTCTATAAGCAAGTTGGATGATGCAGGTGTAAAAACAGTGTTTGAGAAGGAAACCTGCAAGATGGTTCAGGGAGCACTGGTATTGATGTGGGGAGTTTGGATTGGAACTTTGTACAAGTTGCAAGGTAGCATGGTTGTTGATGGGTGCAACAGTTCTGTGGTTCTTGAAAGTGGAGCATAAAAACTAGTGGTCTTTGGAGAGAAGACCATGTTGTGGCGTCAAAGGCTTGGACATATTGGAGAGAAGGGCCTTCAAATACTTCATGGTAAAGGTATGGTAGAAGGTATGAGTAATAGCCATCTAGATTTTGATTTCTGTGAAAGTTGTGTATATGGGAAGAAGAATTGAGTGAGTTTTTCCTCTGGTGGTAAGAGGGCAAAACATATATTAGAGCTTGTGCATAGTGATGTGTTTGGACCTGTGAAGGTTCCATCACTGGGTAAGTCTGGGTACTATGTATCATTTATAGATGACTTCTCAAGGAATACATGGATATATTTCCTTAAGAAGAAATCTAAAGTCTTTGACAGGTTTAAAGAATTCAAGGCTCTGGTGGAAAACCAGACAAAGAAGAAGTTAAAGGTGCTGAGGATAGATAACACTGGAGAGTTTTGTAGTAAGGATTTTGAAGAATTCTGTAAGAAGTGTGGTATAGCATGGAAGAATACTACTCCATATACACCTCAGAAAAATGGAGTTTTAGAAAGAATGAACAAGACGTTGATGGAAAGGGCAAGAAGCATGCTCAGTGGTGCCAAGTTAGGATAGGAATTCTGGGTAGGCAGTGGAGAGAACATGTTACCTGGTCAACAGATCACCTTCATCAGTGTTGAAGGATAAGACTCCACAAGAGGTATGGATTGGTAAGAAACTCTCTCTTTCACATCTGAGAGTATTTGGATGTGATGCATATGTACATGTTCCAAAGGAGAAACGAACCAAGTTGGATAGTAAATATTAAAAGTGCATCTTTATTGGGTATAAGGATGGTTTAAAGGGTTATAAACTTTGGAACCCAGTCACACGGAAGGCTGTGTGTCGAGATGTGGTGTTCAGAGAGGTGAAAGATGTTATTAAACAGGAATTCCAACCAAAGGAACCTGTGAAGATAGAGTTTGAACTAAAGGAGGAAGAATCAGACTCTGTAGCAGAGGAGGAATCAGAAGATGAAGAGCCACAAACTCCGGCTGTGAGAAGATCAGCTCGAGAAAGAAGGCAGCCGAAAAGGTATAGCCCATCTGCTTTCTGTTCAAACTTTGCTTTGTCTGTTACTGATGATGATCCCAGAACTGTGAAGGAAGCAGTGGATTCAGAGGATGGAAAACTCTGGAAAGAGGCCATGGTTGATGAAATGGCATCTTTTGCACAAAAATGAGGCTTGGGATCTGGTGGAGTTGCCGGCTGGAAGAAAACCCATTGGCAGCAAATGGGTGTTCAAGAAGAAGACAAATGCAGAAGGGAAGGTGGAGAAATACAAAGCTCGGTTGGTAGCAAAAGGTTATTTCCAGGTGTCGGGAATTGATTTTGGTGATATTTTTTCTCCTGTTGCCAAGGTAACTTCTATTAGATTACTTTTATCTGTTGCTGTTGCTTTTGATTTTGAGGTAGAACAGATGGATGTGAAGGCAACATTTCTTCACGGGGATTTGAAGAGGAAATCTACATGAAGCAACCTGAAGGCTTTGCGGTGAAGGGTAAGAAAGAATTAGTATGCAAGTTAAAGAAGTCTCTGTATGGGTTAAAACAGTCACCAAGGAT
>APFE031614895.1:236509-247847 GCA_000404065.3 Pinus taeda | reverse complement strand
TATAAGGATAGACTATGACAACCAAAGTGCAATTTTCTTGGCAAAGAACCCTACATATCATTCAAAGAAAAAGCACATTGATGTTCAGTATCACTTTGTGAGAGATATGATAGAAGACAAAAAGGTGTTGCTAGTAAAGGTCAACACTTTGAAGAATACGGCAGATACATTGACAAAATCCATGAGCTTTGAGAAATTCTCTTGGTGTAGAAAAACAATGGGTGTTGCAGGGCTAGATAAATGACTAAGCTCTCTCGTGGCCCCCTGTAAAAAGAAAACAACAAGTGGGATAATGTTGGGTTGTGTCATATTCTTTCCACGACTAGGCCACGTAGTTAACCGTGGGGTTAGAGGGGGCGCGAAGCCCCCCATTCATTGCGCCTATTGCGTAGCAGAGGGGTCATAGGGGGTTTGAGGGTTGCAGGTAACCCCACTCTATGGGGTTCCGAGTAGTGCCCCAGAAAATTTTGGTTTTGGAACCTATGTTAGGTTGGGTGGACCCACCTATGGTTTTGTGCATGATTTTCGCACATGTTTTTTGGTGTGATGGTTTTGGACGCGATAGTTTTCGTTCCATGGTATTGGATGCTTTGGCATGTATAAATATGTATTATAACATTCAAAGGAACATAATGGAAAATCAAGTTGGTAGTCCCGATTTTTGGATACAAGGGAAAATATCTTTGTATATGTGTTTTATGTGTTATGCTCTCGCATTGTTTATTTTTTGTGTCTTAGAATTCGTATGCAGGTAATTCCTATACAGGGTTAAAAACTACATATGCATTGAACACTCCTCCAGCTAATAGAACCATTTATTGTAGGATTTTTATAGCCTCCCTCTTTTTTGTAGTAAATTTATATAGCTAATCCAGAATATTAGGCTCTTCTACATCATCAACAAGTTCTATAAACCTTATACCTTGATAAGGATCCAATGGTTGTATAAATTTGACTCTGTCTACCTCAAAAGTCATAGTCTCTTGCTTAAGGCCAATAATAACATAATTAAAATCCCAGTTTATTTCCGATAAGGATGGATAAGGCTCTTTATGACCCATGATGTCAATGACCTCGAAGTCTACATATGTCTTCACCCCGAAAATATCACCTTTGACATCTTCCAAAGGAATAGCGAGGATAATGTAATATTGATTAGCCATATGTAGTTGAATAGGAGAAAACACTAACTTGGGTTGCCCAACGCTTCCCAAGTTTTCCTCGGCAGGATATTTACGTTTGATCCCAAATCCAACGTAAAATCCTTAATCTAGTACCTTGCAATTTGGGCATCAGTGCGAAACTTCCTTCCCATTCTCCTCTTGTTGCAATGAACATGTCTAGAATGACGTTCATGTAAGTTAGCATAAATAAGCCTTTCTAAAAATTCTTCATTTTTGACAACCATTTTAAGCTTTTTTCACAATTAGCCAAATAATTGCTCATCACTCAGAATATGCAAAACCAACTTAAGCTACTCCATAATAGGTTGAGATGTCCCTTGTGAAGATTGGGGACTCTTCAATTGTCCCTCTCATGTTGTTCCACTTGTGGGCTGTAAGAAGAAACATACTACCTAAAAATTTCCATAGCATCCTTGTAGTACTTTTTTGTTGTTGTTGTTGTTGTTGGGATGAGTCGTAAGATTCCTTTGGAGATGCAATATTTACTATAGCAAGTTGCTCTGGTACCCACTTACCTTATCTAGTCTACTTGACTCCTCTAGATATAATATTGATATTCAGTTGAGGATTTGGTTCATGTTCCCTTAGGTTCTGCATTGGTTAAATTAGTGCCCCTTTTCATGTTTCACTCTATTGTCACCCTCTGCAAAACATGTTTTTAAGTAATAAAAGAGCGAAAAAGAGAAGAGATGTTTGTAGCCATATTCCAAGCCACAAAAGCACTCAAAGCTAAATTGGACCCCTTGCAATGGATAGAGCTCAGAATTCGCTTTTGAATGGTATATGGAACTCCTCAAATGGACTATGGAATCAAAATTTAGAGTAGATTGAAGTTACCCTTGAAAAACCAGAAGACAAAGAGAAAATTCCTAAGGGTAAAATCCTGGGTCTTGGCATATCGGTGATCCCACATATTGGTAATCAGAGATCCAGGGTTCAATGAAACAATGAAATCATTTTGCCAATATGTGATTAGCAATCCCACACATTGGAGGTCCCGCATATTGGAGGTGCCACACATCGGAGGTCCAAGGCTTCAGAGCATCAAGAGATCGGTGCATCACAATCAGCGATCAAATAGGTTACACCCTTTCAAATTTGCGATATCGCATAGAGTTTCGATTGCAATTAAATTCAACGGGATTTAAGCCTCTAGCGTTAAAGCATCGGGAATGCCTTGAAACATTTAGAAAAGGAAATCAATCACAAAACAAGAAGAGGGCTAACCTTTTCTCTCTCCTTAAGGGGGGCACGTGGTTGAACATCATTCGATCCAATAAATGAGACATATCTACACATGATTGGTTATGATACATGGCACTTGGCAACATATGGTTGGTTTCAAGAAGGGACACAGAGTAACTGACATCAAAATGATGTAGCGGTAAGGTGGACATGTGGCAGAAAAATTCGGCATTTTTAGGGGTCATAAGGGGCCAAAACAGAGCAACACGTGTCACCACTCACAAGGTGGCATGTGGTAGAGGATGACATCACATCAATGATCAGAGGATGAGAATTGTCGCTCCTGGTGAAACCTATGATTGCGATCTAACAATAAAGGGGCTTTGACACAAGAGTTGGCCCATGGTTGCATAAAGAGCCAAAGATCCAAGGGCTTAGAGTAGAGGGTGATCGACAATCAAAGATCAACGAAACAACGCATCACTCCATAGTGAGACCTCTGATTGCGATCTTTCGATAAGGGGGCTTTGATTTCGTGCTAGCGCATGGTCTAGAACAACTTAAAGGACCAGGGGCTCCTAAACATTTACAAAGTAAAATAGTCCCTGGACAGGAGTCAAAAGGCCCTAGAGCTTTAAGGCTAAGCACCTAGTTCATAGCTCTCGGTCATATGATGAAGAAGTACTAAAAGGGCTCAAAGCAAAAGGGGCCTAAAGGGATCAGAGTTCGTTGTTTCGCAGAGCTTATTGTGTGTAAATATTGTTGTAGGGATAATCCTTGATATTACATTGTGGTTTTTTTATGAGGCATGTTACATTCCGATAGCATGGTATAGGGATTTAAAGACATAATGGGTTCAAAACCAAGGTATTTAATGAAGATATGGGTACTCAGGAAGACTTAATGGCTCAGCATGGAGCTCCACTCAGTCATACAATGAAGGACTCTCAGGACAATCTCTGCTTCTGCTCTGTGACAAGCCACCACAATTGATCACTACCAACTCCAGAGAGTGGTTAAGCTAGACAATTAAGGTGAAAGTGACAGGTGGACTGGCTGGATCATTGAGGAAGAGACGTGGCTTGACTAGAGGCCATAATAGGGGCTTCTGAGAGATATTTTCCTCCCATCATCAGTCTATTTTTTTTCTTATTATTCTGTAATTTCTATATTTTTAAGAACATAGTCAAACTTGAATCAAATCATTGTGAGTAGTAGCCTTTGCACGCCGAGACAACTGGTCTATCAGATAGCTGGAGCTCGAGTTGGGATATTTTGGAATTGTTAATTCAAAGCTCCCTCTCTTCTTATAATAAGGGGGAAGAAACACTTAATAAAGGTTGTAGAATTCTGCACCCACAGTGGTCCAAATTTTGTGATTCCACTTTGGTTCTAATTGCTTGTTCATGAGGGACTCAAGAAATGAATGGATAAATGTAATGGGTTGGTCTTTTGAGAAAAAGGGCAAAGAATTGATTTCTTCACTTAATTACCTACATTAAGGATATATATGGAGGGTTGACATGAGATTGAGATTTTCTTTTAGTTTTGATTGAGAAGGAGATTAGAATGATTTTACTAAGGAGTTTGAGAACAATTTGACCTTCTATTTATACCTTTGCATTAACTTAGGGTTGACAAGGAAATGGTAATTAAACTTCTCTTCATTAGGCAAGATTTGATAAAATTATATATGGATGGTTTGCTTCAAATAAGGTCATTATAAAATTTTCTCAACCTCTTGCATCGTAAGAGATGCCTATAAAGCCATCAAGATTTTGATTCTAAATTCGTTTAGAGTTCAAGTATAATTTCATGGTTATTAGTTGATTATGAATTTTCACTCATGATCCCATACCACTAGGAATTATAGCTTAGGTGGCTTACAATTGTACTCAAATTATATTCCATCACACGGATTGTGTCTTAGTTAAATAGATTTTGCATATGAATAGGGATTGTAGTTTACTATTTCTTATTGGTTGATTACTAATTTCCATTCAGGATTATAGGTTGTGGTCGCTAGGAATTACGGTTCACATTGATCCAATTCCAAGGTGAATCAAGGGATGAACTATATATAATGTGGAATAGGTAAATGCTATAAAACAATAACAAAAGTATTTAGGTAGAGATAGAAGGCTCTATATTTATTAATTATAGTGAAATACAAGGAAATCATTGTCAAAGATCTCATTTTGAGGATTAATGAAACTCTTTGGTGATTCTAATCATTGTTGTAAGTAGTATGTTTTCCCTTCTGCAAATCTCATTTCATGTATGTTTATCTTCTACTAAAATTGTGTAATGAAGTTTTTGGTCTCATTCTCTCATGGTTATATGTATTTTGCTAAGTAGTAACAATACCTGTGTTATTTAAAGATTTACTTATGTTCCTTTAAGAGCACAAATTTACATATGTTGATTAGTGATAAGTGTATCAGTGAGCTATATAACATGAAACCTTAATTCGCGCTCCACAATTCCTATCATTCCATCCTTCTGCCGTAACATTACTTCTTAGGCTTCTGTCTTGTTTACAACCCTATGCATCTATTTCCTTCCTTTCTCTCCTCCTCTTCACCTTTAATACAACTTCAATATTAAGTTTCTCATTGTTGTGTGTCAGCCATCAGAACAAGACATTCCTCTTTGACATCAGCCCACTTCACCCCTTGTATTTGGGTCCATGTATCTGCCTGAGTTCACCTTGATGAAAGACTATTGAACCAAGCCCCCCTTTATTATCTTTCCAAACTACGTGACAATTGGAGTGCATCAGTAACCCCTCACTGATAATATTCCATGTACTCCCCTATCTAAGATGTCCTAGGCACTGGTCTACAATCAACCCAGAGGCTGTCTGTAGGAAGTTTTCTATATCTCCTGAAGCACTTACACTACAGGTGCTAGAGAAAGAGACAACACACTCCTCCCAGTGAGCAATCAATGTGGGACAATATTCAGTAGCATGTGTGTTTACCTCGCAATGGGAATACTAGGGCTTCCTTGGTAATGAACAGTTACGAACAACATGGCCCTGTTGGTCATAGTTGTAGCATCGAATCATACCTCTTCTTCTAGATCTCCCACCTATTAATCCACCTCCTCCTCATCCTTGAGGAGTTTCATGAACTCAAAATGCAATGTGATCCAAGCAATCAACTAGAGCATCCAAATATTTTCACTGGTATGTATGGTGATTCGAAGACCCACAAAATTCACAAAACATATTGTTTAGAACATTGGAATACTTCTACAAAACTAGACAGAGATGAGGTGCATGCCCATAAGTGTGAAAAATTTCACAATATTCATTGGTGGACGTACCTTAATGATTAAGAAACACATGATACTAAGTATGTCCATGCTACGAGACATTCATGGAAAATTGCACAACTCCAACAATAGGTCCTAGTAGTTGCAGAGATGGTCCCATAGGCACAATAGACGGGTCAACATTCTGCAACCTTGGTCACTTAGTAGTGTGATATGCCTTTGTATGGGAATTAGTGCACGAAACCTACAAATGCAAAGGTCAACACAACATGCATATCCTTCAACCTCTCTGTTAGATAAACAACATGATATTATAAAACAATGATAGTAAGATCACTAGAAGTAGTACCCGACCTATACTCAAGAGGGTATCCAACCATTGCTTCAATATTCATATCTTTTCTAGTTCACTCGGTAAAGTGTTAATCTTTTGTTACATCAAAAGAGTTCTAGTTAATGGAAACATAACCTTAACGAACCAATCCCTTTGATGATGAGGGTCAATATGATAAGTTAATTTCCCAAATGTGCCTTTAAACTGCTACATGCACTTCCATACAGTCTCACCCTCTTACTAATTAATATCCCAGAACGCTTCTAAACCTTGTTGATCTCTGTGAGGAAGATTGAATTCTTTAATAAACTATCATTTAATTATGTCAAGAGTTGGATTCAAATTCAAACCATACCACTTAATAAAACACCAGTGTGCTCAATCCCACAAATTCGTCTGAAACTCAATGATCTTAGTAGAATCTAGGGTTTTTCTAGCCCTATAGATGGCTTCACATAGATCCCAATGTTTCTCTACATATTTTCCTCCTCAACCTAAGAAATTGGGGTATCGAGTGAACAATCCTGCTACATTCCCTATCATTGTTGTTTGACCAGGTGGAACCATTACAAAACTGTGTGAACAAGGTTGTGAAAGAAATGCAGATCTTGTCTGAACACTACTACCAGAACTACCAGTTCCACTAGATCTACCAACTGCATAATTAATGTGAACTCTCTGAAATTTCAAAGTTTTAACTGATTTGGAAAGAAAATTAACATGATTTTGATAAAGTAACACGGGGAGGTTAGGGAAAGAATTAGCTGCATTACTTCTTTGGGGACTTTTTCTTATGAGGAATAAATCATCTTTGAAGAATAATCACCTCATCCTGAAATGCATCTCTTCATCTACATGAGTACTTTAATCAATCAGTGCAGTTGACTGTCTCGACATTTTGGGTGTCCAGATTACTTCTAACTCATAGTGGGATCCATTTCCTCTATACTGGTCTCCTATCACATCTCCTTTAGCTCATCTTATTTTTCAAGAATGAGATTCTTCTCCTATTTCATTATTTCACAACCCCGGGCTAGCCATTCCCCCTATCTGCAACCTCGTACAACTCAATTCTTCACATATCTGCTGCAACTCTTTTCTCCTTCTCCTAATCTCTCACAACTTCTTTTCCCTCCACTCATCAACTATCCATGCCCTTGTAAGTTCTGTAAAATCACTTGCCTTTCACAATTCTATTGCATCCATCATAATTTCACCTCATCTTCCATAATTGAGCAACATCTCTCCCATAAACCCTACCCATAGTACTTAGGGTTTTAAGCTGCCATGTTGGTTTCTTGAAATGATAACAGTCTCTCTTCAACCATAAGGACCTTTATTTGTAGGGGGATTTCTTTTAACAATCTCCCCCTACAACCTATACTTGAACATTGCCTCAACTTTGGAGAAATATTGGTGGTTCTCCACAACAAATTCAATAATATAACCTTCTAAAGTCGCTTGGAGCCAAAAGTAACCAACTATGGTTGATTCAGTGTCTAGCCAATGCAACACAACCAAGTTAGTTTTAGTCCAATTTTTTATTATTCGGCCATGGCTTCCAATCCTTGCTTTATGTTCCAATCTATGCAACCAATTATATAGTTCTTGGGGGAAGTTACATCAGAAAATATCATATTGATCACATATAGGTTCTGCAAATAAGATTTCCTCCATAACTCAATTTAAGTTCATATTTTGTATCAAATGAGCTTGCTATAGAATAAGCATGTCCATTTCTCATACCACCACTCTTAAATATCACCCTTGAGAATCCTCGACACCATGATCTAAATCCCCATGTGATTTTCAAGGTCCTGACAATGAAACCATTTTTTGGCAGAAAATTTTGTCATGTAGATCTAGGGTTCGACCACTTATTTCCAATAAAAGGCTTTCTCACAGTCCAACGCAATGCCAACATTTTCATTCCTCTGCAAAGGAGAAAAGTCTCACCTGAGCCATGCCGAGACTTTTAAATGTGAAAGGGGTGTTTAAAGAGTGTTGGATTTGGATTATTAGTTACAACATTGATCAATTACTTTGTTACACAGGAAACTCAAATGACCTTTCGCACTAGACATAAATAGATAACATACTTTTGGATTTCAGGCATCTGTGGCTCATTTCTTTTAATTGAATCAGAGTACCCACAATAAAGATCATACTTGTCAGCATCATTAATTTCTTTTAAAAGGGAGATACATAATATAAAAACATTCATTCACATAACACATAAATATAGCCCCACAACATCCTCCTTATAGTATATCAAGGGCCAAACCTTTAGAACACAGACCTACAAAACTGCACAAGATCTACTCAAGATTATATCAAATAGAGTAAAACATGTTTGGATTATAATCACAATACATTCAAAATGACTCAAATCTCATTTCAACATCTTGGGATAACCACTTTCTTCCTTTGCTTGTCTCTTTCTCTTTTCTATTCTCGGCTTCAGAGTTGTTTTTCCATTTACTTTTCCTGCTTTTGCTAATCATTTCCGCTACCAGCCAAAAAATGATCAAAACTGTTTGAAAATGAAGGACACAACAAATACTTAATATTCATAATAAACTTGTCAAAGGATCTTAGCTTCAGTGACTTGGTGAACAATTTGTTTCCCTAACTCAATGGGTTCATGTGATTTTTTGAGCATATGGTATTTATAAGCCATTTTAATGTAACAAAGCCTATTTATAGATTACAATTTCCATGATAAAGTGGGGTTGAATCTCCATATGTTTGGTGGATCATTGATAAGCCATGGTATTGTAACAATGCATATTTACAATTTAATAATCTCCTTGATAAAGAAAGTGGGGGTGAATCTCCATGCTTGGTATATCCAAAGTTAATTACTTTTCTATTTTAGAATAGGGCTTCACAATTTTAATTTAATTATCAATAATTATTATAGAATATTCTTAGTAGTATACACAAATCAAAATGTTGAAATTTATCTGCAAAGTAATTATGTCATTCTCCTCTCTTAATTTCATGTCTATTTTGTAATAGAGCTTCCACAATTTTAATTTAATTATCAATAATTATTAGGTGGATGGAAGAGATTTAACCTCTATAGAATATTCTTAGTGTATACACAAATCAGGTTAAAATTTTTCTTCAAAGTAGTTATGCCATTTTTTCCTTTTAGTTAAATTCATTAATTGAAAAAAAATGTCATATGAGTAGGTTTCATATGCAATGAGTTATAGTTTTTTGAGCTCATGATATTGATAAGCCACAACATTGTAACAAAACCTATTTACAAATTAAGAATTTCCATAATAAAGAGGGGGTGAATCTACATGCTTTGTAGATCCAAAGTTACTTACGTGTCTATTTTGGAAGAAGGTTTCCACAATTTTAATTTAATTATCAATAATTATTAGCTTGATGGTAGAGATTTAACATCCATAGAATATTCTAGAATATTCTATGTAGTGTATACAAATCAAAGGTTGATATTTATCTTTAAAGTAGTTATGCCATTTTTGCCCTTTTAATTAAATATAATTTTTTTTTTTTTTTATTACAAAGGAATCGGCAACTGGGATAGCCTCGCAACTCATGTGACACGGGGTCGATTCAGGCCGCCACCACTCTAACCCTTGGGCTCCGCGCCTGCCCGCTATAACGCGTCACCAAGGTAAGTCCGGGGGATTTGAACTCGTGACCTCAAATACGGAGTCCGCTTTACAAACGAACTACACTGCCATGGGATTACCAACTTGCCTACCCCCATGAGGCTAATTAAATAGAATATTCTTAGTAGTATACACAAATATAGTATTGATAAGCCATGATATTGACCCATAGTATTGTAACAAAGCCTATTTATAGATCAAGAATCTCTAAGATAAAATGTGGCAAATCTCAATCATTCATTTCATGTTTTTTTAAAATGTATATGTGTTCAACTTATATATTAAACTTTTTTTTATCAATAATAATAATACGTAAATAAAGTTATAAATTTAATAAGCCCCAAGAGTTAGCTCAATCGGTCAAGTCAGTGCCTCGCCAATCGGGAGGTCACAGGGTCAATTCCTGAAAGCTCTTGGGGTCAGGTCAGTAAATAGGAGGTTGTGTATCCACCCTAGCGTTGTCTAAACCTAGATGTAGCAGACCTACTGACCATGGGAGGTTGTGTAGGTTGTGTATCCACCCTAGCGTTGTCCGAACCTAGATGTACCACCCTAGCGTTGTCCGAACCTAGATGTAGCAGACCTACTGACCATGGGAGGTTGTGTAGGTTGTGTATTCACCCTAGCGTTGTCCGAACCTAGATGTAGCAGACCTACTGACCATGGGAGGTTGTGTAGGTTGTGTATCCACCCTAGCGTTATCCGAACCTAGATGTAGCAGACCTACTGACCATGGGATTCCGAGAACCAGAAAGTAAAAAAAATGTTATAATTTAATTAATATTTATGATTTTCTTAATTTTAGCAACTTAAGAGGTATGAACTATGTCCTTTCATACTTATTATGAATTAATGCTTATGATTGTTTTCAAACATCTTTATTGCTTTCCTTCCATGCCGAATGTGGGGTTGATAGATGGCCCATTAAGAGCAAGAAGATGGATTTACCTTCATGTAATAAATTCAATGATATTTAATATTTTGGCTTAGTCTAACTTATAAACGAAACAACCTTCACCGAAATTCACCAAAATTCGAGAATACAATTTCAAGATTTTTTATTGTTTAAAATACATTTTTGAATGCATAAATGGATTCAACACCTTGAAAAACCCCTTGGGCACTTGAATTATGCAGATTAAACAATTTAAACTCAAGTTTTTAAAAATCTAAGTTTGATTTTAATCTTGTAAACCTTTATAATTATCTCAACCATCCTCCCTTTCAAACAAATTATGATCATACTAATAATAGTCTTAATAATCGAAATCTATAAGATTAACTTACAATGAATCTAAAAACAAATTATGCTCATTCTAACAATAGCCTTTTTAGTACCAATAATATTAACTTATAATGAAACTAAATACATAATTTGAATTATTCCTAGGCCTAATTTACCTCGGATTAGTCAAACCCTAACTGCTCCATTATATAAATTAAACGATTATAAAAGTTTATATTTTTAAATTAATTAATTTACAACATCGAGATAGAATAATTATCCATTATTACATAATGGCTAACTAAATATTAAACAATTTAACAAATGAAATTCTTATTATGAAAAGTAATAATATTTTAATCTAAATTATTCTCAAATTTATCTTAAATAAGTCAAACTCTAAGCAATTATAATTAATTATCTTTACATAAAATTGTTATTATAAAAGAAAATAATTATTCATTATTACATAACAGCT
>APFE031614895.1:225285-236144 GCA_000404065.3 Pinus taeda | reverse complement strand
ATCATAAAATTTGATATTATTAAATAATCTATTTATCGGAATAAAATATTTTATTATAACATAACTACTAGTTTTGGACTCAATAACAAATTTACCAACGACTACTTTTGGACTCAATAATAAATTAACCAACGAGTAGTTCTCAACAACGAACTCTCTGACAATGATACATCTTTGCTATTTATTCCTTCAGATCCAGTGATTTCTCACCTTGTCCTCAGGATGAACCACATTAGTTGGTGCCACTGGTGGACCCAATCCTAATAATGTGACTAATCCGAAAGATTGATATCTACAAAAAAATATATCGTGAAAATGACTATTTCATTTATAAATTAGATTACACCTAATATTTTTAATTGTAACTCAAAAACATAAATTTAAATTTACCTTTTCCTTTTTTAATATAATATTTTTTATTACTTTAATATAATATTATTTAACCTTAAAATTAAGATTAAAACATATTCTCCATACTCAAAATAATCATTTAAAATTTACACTTTAATCATTTAAAATTTGCAGTTTAAAATAAGTGAATTTTTAGTAAAAATTAGTGAATTTCTATGGTTTAAAATACTTTGTTCAATACATACATAAATTTAGCATCCTAAAAAATCTTTAAGATACATTTAAAAATATTCACAATCCACTCAAAATTTCTAGAAAAATAAAATTCAACTTATAATCAATGGACTTTCCCCACTTGAATGTTATTAATCCATAGGCACCTATGTGAGTTTGTGGCCTGCTAAGTTAGTGACCATTATTGTTGTGGCCTGGAGTTGGTGCCGACGTCTTAAATGTACAATTACCTACTTTACGATAGAATGTCTGCTTTAACGTACTACAATCACGGAAGGGCTATCAAATTAACAAATTAGTAGTTAATAGCACAGTAAATATTGGTTGCTTTATACAATTATAAATTAGTAGTTAATGTACATAATATAATAATGGTGTTATGTAATTAGAATTTTACTATAGTTTTAGTTTAATGAGGTTTCAAATTTGTCTTTAAAATTATAAAATTTTGGCATGAGTTTAAGAAATTCTGATAATTTTTTTTGAAAATCCAGGTTACAGCGGTCAAAAACATGATTAAAACATTCCCCTTGCCATATTTAAAAAAAAAAAAAATTGCTTGATTCAAGCTATTTTAGCCGTCGAGACAAATTTGCCACCTTTTTAGACGCACTTTGTATATTGACTTTTTACAACATAATTATGGTGTTAAAATCGAGCAAATTTTCATTGTGGGCAACTGCAGAATTATAGACGGTTGCATTTATCTTATGCATTTTTATAATTATATATTTATGTTGTGCAGATTTTCGATAAAACTTATAATTTGAAACTTGCAGCGCTCACATGAGCAAGTTGCACCTGGGGATTGCCCAAGTAGAAAACATTGTTCCATTAATTATAAAATCAGAAATATATAAGTTACATCAATTTAGGGAGATTAGAACTAACTCCTAGAAAATAAGAACTAATCCTAATTTAAGGACGCTCGTACAACAAGTAAACAAACTCTCTTTAATAATACAATATTATCCATTAATTTCAACACTTCTACTCTAAGATTCTCCATCCTTTTGGCTAATGACCCATTATATTCATTATGCAAATCTGCGCTGCATTATACTCTTCTAAGACTCTCTTTTTTATACAATCCCATGGTTCCGAGACCATAGGTAGATCTTCTAAAGCTGACACAACTTACATAAAAGAAAGGCAGAAACTCTCTATAACACTTTACATCTATACGCTCTGCGACCACAAATTGTAGCGACTTTACACTTTACATACAAAAACTTGGGTTTTCTGCCCCAAAACTTGGGCTTTTAATCCCAAAATCGACTCTGAGGAACCCTGTCCCTAACAGTTTTGCAAATTCTTACGCGTTAAAATTTGTTAAAGACTACCCTCACCTAATTATTTAAGCATTTTTTAGTACCTCATATTGAATTATATATTATTTTTAATTCTCATATATCCAACATCAGGCCCATTAAATACCCAATGCCAAATATCTTTTACAAATCGAAGGTGTTGGCGTCGAATATTCAACCAAAAAGCATAATATGATTAAACACATTCTTGGCCATCTTCGGTGACAAATATTTGATGTCAGGCTCATCGAATATCCGTTGCTTAGTAAAGTGTTGACTATTCGACGAAATCCCACTGATGAAAATTATGACTGTAATGTTTCATATGGCCAAAAATAATGAGCCGAATAGCCAACGAATATACATAAGATTTTATCACCATTTGTACTTTTATTATATATGTGATATAATTTTCATTATATATAAAATATTCCAATCCATATTTTAAATAATTTTCATTATATATGAAATATTCCAATGCACATTTTAAATAAGTAATTGTGTATATGTTAAGAAAAGTGTTGTCATTAATGTCAAAGGTTAGCCATTGGTGTCAAGCAATGGCAAGTTTAGAGGGAGCTTATTAAATTACTAATGTTGAACATGTTGGAAGTTTTAGTTGGTTGTGTTGATGTCATGTGGAAGCTTGGTAAGTGCATTATCATTTTTTTAATGAGTGTTTATACCAAACTTGAAGTCAAATATGAAGGTAGCATTTTTTATGGAATTTATATTTTAGTTCATTAGATTCCATCATAATATTATGTGTTTAGTTATATTATCGTATTATAGAAGTTTCTAACAATATATGACAACTAATCTAACTCCAAAGGAGTGAAGAAAAAAATTATATTGAAGTTTGGAAATTAAGCAGGGTTCCAAATCCTCTAGGTTCTAGTGCACTACTGAATCATTAAGTGATTTGTTTAATTGAGGGTTAAAAAAACCTTTTAGCAATTAACCTTAATCCCTAGCCTTGTGGCCCTAGATGGTTCATAAGGTTGGTCAAATTAACTCACAAGGGACTCAAGGACTAGAATGGAAAGGCGGCATCATTGACATGTGGTAGAGTTATTGGTTGGTGATATGGCAAGAGTGACAGGGGACGGGACTTGATCAATTGACATAGATGAGTTGGTAGTTAAGCTATCTAATTGATGTGATAAGATATTTGGTTGTGAAAGGTGTAACGAAGCTAAATAACTAACGTTTGAGCTAACTTAATCATGGATTAGTCTTAATCCCCAATAACACAACACCAATTCTATCTAATGTTTGATCACTGGAATGGCCTTGGGAGACGTGGGACATAAGTGATGTGGTAGAGAATATGAAGTGGCACACTATCAACATGACATGTGGTAGGTGGAAATGACCATTTTGAGTGTCAAAGTGGCCTATTATTTTGTCACATGTGACACCACTCAAAGGATGCCATATGGTAGGATGACATCAACTAAAGGTGGAATTGATAGGGAAGGTGAGACAATTGAGCTTTGAGACTTGTTCTTGGAAATTGGTGTTTAGGTGTTCACAAAATGGGTAGATGTGTGGGAATACGAGGAGCTCATGTAGCAATTCATTGGTCTTGTTGAGTGTACATGGAGTTTAGTTAGATTCGGGTCAAGGTACTTTGATTCTCATTTGACTTGAAAATTTAGTGGGATATCATTTTGTGTTCTTAGCGAACTTACAACTGTTTAAGTCAGGAAAGAAACAAATCCTCCCCCTAGATTCGATAACAATTAGTTGGGCGGGTGGGCCTGAAATGTCTTTTTAGTATTTGATCAAATATAAATGCATGGACCATTCATTGAAGTGTTTAGTGGTTTAATTGATTACATCTAAGCTCATAAAGGTTGAATATTATGGTTCTTGGATATAGTCACATGTAATTGGGAGTTAGCCTACAAGGGCTAAGATAGAAATTTGGCATTCAGGGGAGAAATTTGGTCAAACATTAAAATATGTAGGAGTGAATAAAAGGAGAAAAGAGTTATAAATAAATAGCAAGACAACGTGATAAATGTCAAGTTTCCATGCCCAAGTAAGCATGATAAATAATGATGTAAACATAAAGAGAGTGAGCCACTATCCATGTAGATTTGAACAACTAGTTTGATTTCTACAAAAAAATATGCGGGGAATCGAGATGTAGATTGGAATTCAATCAACATATTTATAATGATAGGAATATAGATTGTTGTGACAGAGTGTTTGTGAGCGCACATTTTTCATTGAAGAAAAAAAGGTTTCTATTAATGATATAAAGCATACTTTTGATCTAAAATAGTTATTTAGAATCATTTCAATTTCCATAGATATAAGTTTGAAAATGAGATGAAATAATAAATATAATTAGTTGTTTTAGGTTAATGCCTATAAAGATCAAAGGTTTGTGCCTCGAGCAAGCTGGGACTTGCAAATATGACAAAGTTGGTTCCTCATGTGAGTTGGTGCTCACAAAAATTGTTTTAAATTGAGGGTGGAGCTTGAATTTATGCCATAATGAAAGAATATTTTTGGTTTTCTCCCATACAAGTTTCCACATTATTTCTTGTATTCAAAATTTCATGTGAATGATTCTTTGCTATGTTGTTTTTGCATTTGTTTGATTAAGTAATTGTAAAAATTTCATAATATTGATTCACCTGCCCCCCTCTCAGTATTATTTTTGGTATTAGAGAAGGTTCCTTCATAAATAGTTTAAAAACTAGAAGGCATATCTATAAGGAACCATGGCCAACGAAGATGGATTATTTTCAAATAGAGCACAAATATTTGAAGGAACCAATTATCTATTCTAGAAAATGTGAATGGAACAATCACTAATGTCTCTTGGTGTTCATGTATGGGAATATCTAGATGCTGGATACAAATTTCCAACAACTCGTTCAATAGATTCAAATGAAAGAAGAACCTACTCAAATATGCAAAGGAAAGAAATGCAATCATGTTTCGTCTTAACAAATCTGAGCTTGTCAAAGTGATCTAGTGAAAATCTTCTAAAGAGGTCTAGGAAAAATTTAAGAACAACTATGAAGAAGATGCAAAAGTAAAGAAATCCAAACTTCAAACTCCTAGAATGAGGTTTGGAAGTTTAAAGGTGTATGAGGATGAAAGTATTCCAAAATACTTACTTAAAGTTGATGAGGTAGCTAACATGATTAGAGACGTTAATGAGAAACTTAATGAATATGTAGCAGTTCATTATGTATTGAGATACCTTGCTATGAGATTCAATGCCAACATATCTACCATTGAGGAGATGCAAGACCTGAATAATCCCTTGATGGAACAACTTCATGAAATTATGATAGTTTATGAAATGAGAATTGGAAAGGAGAAGTTAAAATGAAAGGAGGTTGTCATTAAAGCTTCAAAGAAGTCTAAAGAAAATCAATATTTCTCTAGTAACGAGTCATATAAGGACTTTTCTCAAATTTTTAGGAATCCAAAGAGAGGATATGAAAAATATAAAGGTAAATTTCCATTTAAATGCTTCGATTGTGGTAGAATTGGTCAATTTGCTTCAACATTTCCTCACAAATATCAGAAGGGGAAGACTCTAAGAAATAATATTTTCTACTCTAAAGAAGACAATAGCTCACATGAAGAAAGAGATGACTAATCATCCAATGGAAATTATGATGAACTCTTTCTCACGACTTTAGATTATGAATTTAAATACAAAGGTAATTCAAACGTGTTGAAGAATCTAGGGAAATTTTAACATTAATGTTTCTTCTTTATGAGATAACTGCTTGTGATGTCTTTTTATTATAACTAACTTCTTTATGTTAATGTGTTCTTCAAACATCAAACAACCTATCAAAACAAGAAAATAAAAAAAATACAAGTGCACAAGATGTAGGCTCCAAGCTAGGGAAAAACAGCTCCTATTGAGAGGAAAACCCTTCAATCTCTTCTTATAAATATCTATTTGACGAATACCAAGACCCTTGACAAAATTCCTTGACTCAAACATACTTTCAAGACTAGTCACTATCTCATTGATTCATAGTCATCCTTCTTTGCATGTCTCTGAGATTCTTCTTCATTCTTACTGCTGTAGCATTGTTGTAAGGAGAGTCTCAATATCTTTTTGTTACCTTGACATATTCCTTAAGGAGATTCTTTGTCTCCTTCCTCGCAAGACATTCCACAGTCTAGGGCCATTAATAATCTTCTTTGCATGAGAAGATAGCTTCTCTATCTTCGATTACTCTATATCTCGGACCCAAGCTTAACATGGATTGTTGTTGTATGAGTCTTGTCCTAGGACAGTGACTAGTTCTTCACACAAAAAATGATATTGATATAGCCTTGATTCAAAACCTTGATTGATATATATGAGACAAAGATAACCTTAGTACGAAACTATGATGGATGTATTTCAGACTTATCTTCCTCGTTGAGATTTGTATGTAAATTACAGAGATACCTGAGATCCTTCTTGTCATTATGAGGTGAGATCACATTCATACTTATAGTGACTTATGCGTGTCTTGTAGTCTGACATGAGGTACTTGAACTGAGCCAACATATCCTTATGAAGATAGATGTGTTCGTTGAGCTAACTGTAAGAGAGATAGTGACAACATCTTGGAGTAGGGGTTTGACATGTGTAACATGACTTTGTAATTATATTAATAAATCCTAAAGACATCAAGAAAAAGTCTTTGACCTATGGTAAACACATATTGCTCATGAAACCCATGATGCAAGGAATAATATAAATATTTGTTTCTTCTTTATAATTACAGTTTGTGATGAAAACCAAACCTAGTTACACTTTTCTTCAACAAAACCTAGAGGAAGGATTTGGAGTAGTTGATCCTGAAGAAGGGCTTATTAATGCTTCAAATGCACTAAATAAGACAAGGAGTGAGGAATAGACAATTGAAGGAATAATTTTTTAGAGTAGAAGAAGGTAATTATCATTATGATGAAGAAACTTTTAATATTCAAACGATGCAATTAGAAGAAACAAATCAAGTTAAATAAATTATTCTACGGAACGTAAGAGATAAACAAAAGAATCATGACACATTAGAAGATGAGATTGCATACCTTAAGTAGGAATTATGTAATAAGTAGAAAAAGAGAAGATATTATATCCTTGAAAACTCAGCTTGAAGAGGCAAAAAGAAGATAGGAAATTATCATAAATTAGTTGACACAATGGGAAACAAGCTGTCAAAGGCTAGAAGTAGAGGTGGCTTCCTTAAGGATACATATAGAGAAATCAAAAGATAATATTGATTTGAACCTCTAGTTTTCTAAAGGATTTGAAACATTGGACAACATTCTCGCCATTGAAAGGTCTACAATAATAAAAAATGGTCTAGGTTATATAGATCCTCATCAGATATCAAATGGTTAGCCAAGCACTAGGTCCTTAAGAAATTAAGATCTTCTAAGTTATATCAATGTGGTCAAAGGAAATTCCAGTGAAGAAAAAGGATGTTCTTACAAAAGAAAGAACCATAAAAGTGTTGATGTTATCATATCCATGAATAATCCTCGATGCATACTAGAGCATTGGAAAGAAAAGTAGCAATGATATAACAGGTCCGCCACTGTGCAATGGAAATACAATTTGAGGTACCCAAATTTGTGTTACGGAAACTGTTACTCGTGTTTCTACCTTCGGAATAAGGTTGATAACTACAAAGGAAATAAGTTTAATAGAAACTAAGATATTAGATCTAGTTTTATTCTGATTTCTAGATCTAGGAACTATTATACTGAAAAGAACAATCCATTTTCTCATCTCATGATTGAGATCAAATGCTTGCACTGTCACAATTTTGGGCCCAAAGCTAGTGAATATAGAATTATATTTTTTAATCTCCCTAGGCAACATGTTCTTAACAATCTTCATGTAAAGGAAGAAAAAACATATGGAAATAGAGTTTAGAGATGTCTGAAAGGTGTAGGTTTTCACTATATTCCCATAAAAATGTAGGGAAATAGTATGTTGATAGTGGGTGGTCAAATCACATGACTAGGGACAAAATGATATTTCTCTCTCTAAGAGATTATAGAAGACAAAGTGTCACATTTAGGAATAATGCGCCAACTCAAATAAAAGGAAGAGGAATTTCCAACTAAGATAATAAGAGCAAGGATGATAAGGTCATAAATGTGGGTTGTCTATATCACAATCTACTAAGTGGAGCCAAATGTATGATCAAGGATGCAATGTAACATTTTGTTCTAAACACTGTGAAATAAGGAAAGTTGTGAATATCTTAAAAAATATCCCACTAAGTTAAAAAAAAATAGATGCAAAGCAATCAAAATTGCTACCATTGTGTATGTATTTGATGATACAAGAGAAAAGTGTTGCAAAGAAAAATTTGATGAAACTTGGTTATGGTATAGAAGAATAAGACATGTGAACTTTGATAATCTCATAAAAATCAGCAAGACAAAAAAATAAAAGAATATTCCAAAGTTGTTAAAGCCAAATGGTTTCATATATAGGTCATGCCAACTCAGAAAGAAGAAAATGACCCATTTCAATATAAGAAAGCATTCATCATCTCGACCCCTGGAGCTAGTCGAAACTGATATACATGGACATATGAGATCTCAAAGCAAAAGAGGAGAGATATATTAACTTCTATATGAAGGCAAATTGTATAATGTTTCTTAAAGAAAAATCAAAATCTATGATCAAGTTAAAAGTGTTCAAAGCTCAAGTAAGAATTGATAAGGACATGAAAATAAATTTGTTATGACTGGGTAGAGGAGGAGAATTCACCTCTAATGAATTTGAGGATTTTTTTGAAGAGCATGGGATCAGAAGAAAGTACTCATTAGAAAAAACTCCTTAGTATAATGGAGTAGTGGAAAGAAACAATAGATCAATTCAAGAAATGGCAAGGTCAATGATGGACGAAGCAAAGGTTACAAACACCTTCTAGGGAGAACCAACTTAAAGAGTTGTCTATTTATTAAACAGATTTCAACTTGGCCAAACATTGATAAAATTGCCTATGAGTTATGGAAAGGGGGTCTGACTTTAGTAAAACACCTAAGAGTTTTTGGAAACAAGTGTTACTTGAAAATAAATGATGAAAATCTAGATAAACTTGACACAAGAGAAAATGAATGTATCTTTTCTAGCTATTCAAATAGAAGAAAATGCTACAAGTGCTACAACAAAAGATAAAAGAATATAGTGGGTTGTATTGATGTTAGGTTACATGAAGCTTGCAACGATCAACCTAATCACAACAAAAGGAAAAATTAGAAGATGTAGCAAGTGTATTTAAAGAGTATGAAGAACTAGAAGAGAAACACGGAGAATAAGAAGAAGCAAATATCCCTTGAAAGTAGAAAACTCCATCTAGGTATGTTTGCAAGCAAAATTCTGAATGTAAAATAATTGGAAATAAGGAATTGGGAGTTCAGATTAGAAGGAAATTCACAGGAACCTTCAAAATTGCAAATTTAGCAGTAATATCTCAAGTAGAACCTAAATATTTCAATCAAGCTAATGAAAATAAGCATTGGGTTAAGGAAATCGATGACCAAGTAAGGAAACATAACACTTAGAAATTGGTTACTATACCAAAAGGAAAAAATGTCAATGGCGCCAAGTGGATATTTAAGAATAAGGTGAATTAAGATGTACATGTAGTAGGAAATAAAGTGAGACTCATATGCAAATGATATGCATAGGTAGAAGTTATCGATTTTGAAGAAAGTTTTTCTCCTATAGCTAGATTATAAGTTATTAGGATGTTTCTGGCATTTACAAGTCATAAAAAATTTAAAGTATTTCAACTAGATGCCAAGTCACGTTTTCATAATTGTGAATTAGAGAAGAAGTTTACACTAAACAGTAAAATTGATTTATGTTATCTAAAGATGTAGATCATGATTATAGACTAAAGAAAATATTGTATGGATTAAAGTACGATCTAAGAGCTTGGCATGAAAGATTGGGAAAATACCTAGAACATCAAGGATTCAAAGCAAAGCATCAGATAGTAATATTTACATTAAATTTGATAATGAGAATCTAATAATCATTGTTGTGTATGTTGTTATATACCTAGGGGGTAATATGGGGTACCGAGGGAGGTACACAAGGTAATAATGTAATAATGGGATGGGCCATAGTAATAAATAAGGTGGTTAACCCATGTCATGTAAGGGACCACAAGTAGTTAATAATAATGTAATGGGCCCATGGTATTAGTGATGGTATGAGGAAACCATGGTAATGGTGCATGGTATTGTATGTATGAGGCCTATATAGAGGCTAGAGACTCCACATGGAGGGATATGAAGAGAAGTATTCTTGTTTGTATGAACAAGCATATGGCTTGTGGAGTGTTCTCCTTCCTTAAGGAGTGAATGTATGGTGTTGCCCTACCTTAAGGGTTTGATCAATAAAGTGAATCATTTCATATTATTTTTGGGTTTATTTGCATTATCTTATATTTTCATATCAGATCTATAATATTTCTGGATTAGATCTACAACAAGTGGTATCAGAGCTACAACAAGTGGTATCAGAGCACTTTCTTGGGCACAAAAGTGGAGAATTGTTTTTCATTTTTGCAGGATTTCAAGGGCGGCGAGTTTGCAGATGAGATCTGTAATTTTTGGTTCAATATTTGCAAAATATGATTGCATATTTGTATTCCTTGTGAAAAAATATCCGATTTCAAAAAAAAAAATCGGTCAAATCGGAGTCTGGATGAAGGAGATATCGCTGATTTAAAAATCAGTGGGGTTGCAGATAATTTTTCAGGGCAGCGAGTTACAGCGCAGATATATACGTCCTGGTGCAAGATCTACAAGATCTAATTGTAGATCTACAAGATCTAATTGTAGATCTGGAATCTTTGTGAAAAAACACCTAATTTCAAAAAAAAATCAGTCGAATCGGAGTCCGGATGAGGGAGATATCGTTGATTTAAAATCAGCACTTTTTTCAGA
>APFE031614895.1:212100-223515 GCA_000404065.3 Pinus taeda | reverse complement strand
ACAATACCATGCATCATTACCATGGTTTCCTCATACCATCAACTAATACCATGGGCCCCTTACATTATTGTTAACTACTTGTGGTCCCCTACATGACATGGGTTAACCACCTTATTTATTACTATGGCCCATCCCATTATTACATTATTACCTTGGGTACCTCCCTTGGTACCCCATATTACCCCCCCTAGGTATATAACATATGTAGATGATATCATTTTTCAGAGTGATTTGGAACAAATGGGTTAATAGTTTGTAGAAGAAATGCAAAAAGAGATTGATATTTCTGTGCTAGGAGAAGTTTCATTCTTCCTTGGCATACAATTATCTCAATCAAACAAAGGTATCTTTGTTTCTTGATCCAAAATTTTAAAACAAATTTTGAAGAAATATGGTATGGAATATTGCAAACTTGTTATTACACCCATAATCAATGGATGAAAATTATACAAGTATTATGAATCCCTTGATGGAAGTTAGACTACATATCGGTAAGTAATTGGAATTCATTTATATTTAACAACATCAAGGCCCAATATAATTCAAGTTTTAGGACAAGTTATTAGATTTTAGTATAACCTTAGGGATAGACATGTGGATGCAATCAATACAATATTTAAATATCTCTATGGAACAATTGAGTATGACCTATGATGTGCAAGGAGAAAATATTTCACTAATAGCATACATTTATGTAGATTGGGTAGCATTAATTACGGAAAGAGAAAAAGTGGTGCAAATATTTTCCTGGAAAATTGTCTAGTATCTTGGGTAGGAAAAAATAAAAAGTCTATTTCTTTGTCTAAAACTAAATTTGATTATATATCAATACTTGCATGGTGTATTCAGATTCTTCGAATGAAGAAAACACTCAAGGATATAAATGTTGAATGTAATAATCATATTCCCATGATATGTGATAATACTAGTACTATTAGAATCTCCAAGAATCCTGTTATGCATTCCCAAAAAGAGCATATTCCAATTACATATTATTTTATGAGCGATCAAGTTAGTGACCAGAATTTTAAGCTTGAATATGTTACCACTAATGAGAAAATTGTAGATATATTCACCAAACTACTTCTTAGAGAACCATTTGAGTACCTCACACAATTATTGGGAGAGATATCTCTTCCAGCACATTAATTCATTCAATATTGGTCTTGGAAGCTCTTAAACACATGTCATGTTTCCAAGAGTGACCTACAAGAGAAGAATGATGAAATGGAAAGTTTCTGAATGCCTCGTATCATGTCAAGGAATCTACATGTATCACCATTATGTAGTGTTCAACGAGAGCATTTGGGTATTAATTCCAATGGTACCATAACAAAAGAATTAGATTAGCAGGAGAAGCCCAAGTTTACATGGAGCATCATGTATTATAGTGCAATATGAAATTAAAAGCTTGCCTAGTGCCTAAGTTTGTATCCTTCTGTTTTCAGTTGGTGTCACTTGGTTTTAATAGTAGAACAATGAACATTGTGCAACACTTCATATTAACATAATGTTATATCCAAGGTTATGCCCAAAACCATTTTATGAAGAGTAATCGAAATGGGAGATTAATCAGAGATTAGCATGTTAGGGGCCACATGGAGTATAGTTAAAACTATCAACACTCTTTACCATTGATGTTAAAAAGGGAAAAATGAGAAAACATTGGATATACACAGATATATTTTGAAGATGGAGAGTGAGCAAGGGGGATAGTTACTAAGTGGTGGTATTTCCATCAGTGATGTACAACGTTTGGCAATGTTTCCATCAATGCCAAAGGGGGATATTGTTGAGTAAAGTGTTTTAACGAATGTCAAAGAGTAGAGATTGATATCAAGCAATGTTAAGTGTAGAGGGAGTTTATTGAAGCGATATTGTTCAACAGGTTGGTAGTTGTAGTTGGTAGTGTCAAGTCCTAAGGGAGCTTCGTATGTGTGTTTCATTGTTGTGTCAAGAAGCGTTGCCTAGCTTGAAGTCAAAGATGAAGGTAGTAGCCTTGAAGGAATTTCTTGTTTAGTTTGTCAGCTTCAATTAGAAAATTAAGTGTTTATATGGAAAGTATTCTCAGAAACCTTTATAATGGTATACAGAACTAGATCTAACTCCAATGTAGTGAAGAGAAACATAAGGTTAAAGTTTGGAAAATTTAAGAAAAGTTCCAACTCCTCTAGGTTCCAACGCATTGTTGAATCACCCATTTATTTTTTTCATTGAGGGTTACGCTAATATAATAATGGATTGCATTTAATCTTAAACCATATGGCACCAAATGGTTTGTGAGGTTGGTCAAATGAACTCACCAAGGGACTTGGGGATTGGGATGGATAGCTAGTGGTAGTGATAGATTGCAGAATGATTGGTTGGTGATATGGTGACAATGACAGATCACAGGACTAGACATGTTCACATAAATGAGTTGGTAGTTAAGCTAGCCAGTTGACATGGAAATATATTTAGCTTCAAAAGGTGTATTGTCATTTCTTAATTAAGGTTTAAACTAAATTACTTAGGGATTAGCTTTAATCCTGAGTAACATGGCATCACGTCTATGTGAGGTTTTATTACCAAAATGGCTCAAGGACCCAAGGACCATTGGGAGTTGGAACATAAGTGGTGTTGTTGAGATGATGAAGTGGCACACCATCAACATTGCATGTGGTAAGTGGATGGCCAAGTGGAATACTTTTGACTGACACGTGGTAGTAGGCATAGAACACCACATGGCATGATGGCATCAACTAAAGGTGGCAGTGACGTGGTGAGTGATTTGGTTGAGATTTAAGTCTCATGTCGGGAAATTGGTGTGAAGGTGTCTGTAGGGTAAGAAGATGTGTCGCAACAGATGGTGCACAAGCGAAAATCCACTGGACCCATCTAGTGCACATGGAGTCAAGATGGATTAACACCAAAATATTTTCATTTCCATTTGATCCAATAAGTTTGTGGGATCTCATTCGCTGCACCCGAAAAATACAAAAGACTAAGTCTCGCAAATGACAAATTTCAAATCCCCTCATTCTTTAATGACCAGTAGGGAAAAAGGTCCCCAAACTATTTTTTCAACCATTGATCAAATCCAAAAATGTGGTGCATTCAGTATTGGTCCTGGAAGCTCTTAAACACATGTCATGTTTCCAAGAGTGACCTACAAGAGAAGAATGATGAAATGGAAAGTTTCTCAATGCCTCGTATCATGTCAAGGGCATCTACATGTCTCACCATTATGTAGTGTTCAACGGGAGCATTTGGGTCTTCATTTCAATGGTACCATAGCAGAAGAATTAGATTAGCATGAGAAGCCCAATTTTACATGAGGCATCATGTATTATAGTGCACTATGAAATTAAAATCTTTCCTAGTGCCTAAGTCTGTATCCATCTGTTTTCAGTTGGTGTCGCTTGGTTTTAATAATAACACAAAGAACATTTTGCAACACTTCATATTAACATCATGTTATATCCAAGGTTATTCCCACAACCATTTTATGAAGAGTAATCAAAATGGGAGATTAATCAGAGATTGGCATCTCAGAGGCCACATGAAGTATATTTATAACTGTGAACATCTTTACCATTTATGTTAAAAAGGGAAAAGAGAGAAAACATTAGATATGCATATAGATATTTTAAAGATGGAGAGTGAGTAAGGGGGATAATTATTAAGTGGTGGTATTTCCATCACTAATGTACAATGTTTGAAAATGTTTCCTTCAATGCGAAAGGGGGAGATTGTTGAGTAAAGTGCTTTAACGAATTTCAAAGGTTAGTGATTGATATCAAGCAATGTAAATTCTAGAGGGAGGTTGTTGAAGTGAGATTTCTCAGCATGTTGGTAGTTGTAGTTGATAGTGTCAAGTCCTAAGGGAGCTTGGTATGTGTGTTTTCATTGTTGTTTCAAGGAGTGTTGGCTAGCTTTAAGTCAAAGATGAAGTTAGTAATCTTGAAGACATTTCTTGTTTAGTTTCTCACCTTCAATTAGAAAACTAGGTGTTTATATGAATAGTCTTCTCAAATACCTTTCTAATGGTATTTAGAACTAGATCTAACTCCAATGTAGTGAAGAGAAACATAAGGTTAAAGTTTGGA
Source organism: Pinus taeda (assembly GCA_000404065.3). Taxonomy (NCBI): domain Eukaryota; kingdom Viridiplantae; phylum Streptophyta; class Pinopsida; order Pinales; family Pinaceae; genus Pinus; species Pinus taeda. Next base: position 219,427 of record APFE031614895.1, on the reverse strand, counting down.
AATTTAAGAAAAGTTCCAACTCCTCTAGGTTCCAATGCATTATTGAATCACTCATTGATTTGTTTAATTGAGGGTTAAACTAATATAATAACGGATTGGCCTTAATCTTAGACCCTATGTCACCAAATGGTTTGTGAGGTTGGTCAAATGAACTCATCAAGGGACTTGGGGATTAGGATGGATAATTGGTAGCAGTGATAGATGGAAAAGTGATTGGGTTGTGATATGGTGACAATGACATATGACAAGACTAGGCATGTTCACATAAATGAGTTGGTAGCTAAGTTAGGCAGTTGACATGGAAATATATTTAGCTTCAAAAGGTGTATTTTAATTGCTTAATTAAGGTTTAATCTAACTTAATTAGGGATTAGCTTTAATCCTGAGTAAAACGATGTCACGTGTAAGTGAGGTTTGATTACCGAAATGGCTCGAGGACCCGAGGACCATGGGAAGGTTGAACATAAGTGGCATTGTTGAGAAGATGAAGTGGCACACCATCAACATGACATGTGGTAGGTGGATGGCCAAGTGGCATACTTTTTGGTGACACATGGTAGTAGCCATAGAACGCCACATGGCATGATGGCATCAATTAAAGGTGGAAGTGACATGATGGGAGAGTTGGTTGAGATTTGAGTCTCATGTCAGGAAATTGGTGTGAAGGTGTCTGTAGGGTAGGAAGATGTGTGGCAAAGGATGGAGCCCAAGCGGAAATCCACTGGACCCATCTAGTGCACTTGGAATCAAGTTGGATTAGCACCAAAGTATTTTCATCGCCATTTGATCTAATAAGTTAGTAGGATATCATTCAGTGCACTAAGAGAATATAAAAGACTAAATCTCACAAATGACAAATTTCAAATCCCCTCATTCTTTAATGACCAGTAAGGAAAAAGGGCCCCAAAATATTTTTTCAACCATTGATCAAATCTAAACATGCGAAGCATCAATTAACTTGTTTGATGGTTTATCCAATTAGTGCTAAATGCGTAAAGGTTGAATATTATGGTTCTAGGATATGGTCACATGTAATCATGAACCATATAGCAAATTCTTAGAGAGAAATTTGGTGTTCAGGCACCAAATATGGTCAAAGATCAAAGTCTAAAGGTCTAAATAAAAAGAGGTATGAGGTCTAAATAAACAGTAAGACAACACGAGAAAGCTGAAGTTCCCATGCAAAATTGAGCATGATAACTATTGATGTAAACAAAGAGGTAGTGACCCCATGTCCATGTAGAGTTGAATAGCTAGTTCAATTTAAACAAGGAAAATATGATGGGAATCAAGATCCAAATTGGATGTTAGTGAGAATACATATAATTAAAGGAAGAGAGATTGTTGTGACAGAGTGTGTATGTGTGCAAATTTCTGATTGAAGGAGAGGAAGTTGTTGAAGACAGAGAGCATATTTGTTTTTATCTAAAACAATGATTCAGAAGTATAATAGTTGCCATAGATTTGAGTTTGAAAATGAGATGAAAGAATAGGTCTAATTGGCCATTTCAACTTTAAAGTGCTTGTAAAAAATATAGTTTGGTGTCTCTGACAAGTTGGGGCTTACAAATATGAGGGGATTGGTGTGTGGGTGCTCATAATTTTTTTTGTAAATTGAGCTTTGGAGCATAAACTTACACCATAACAGAACAACATTTGTGGTTCTCCCGTATGGGTTTCCACTTTACTTTTTGTGTTCAACTTTTGATGTGAATGATGCTTTATTGAGTTGTTGGCTGCATTTCTTTGATTAATTGAGTAAATAAGTGTAAAAATTCGTGTAGCCACGAAAATAACTATATATTATGTAAAATAATTGAAAAAAAAAACATGATTCAAAGAATTTATTAGTGGGTTTCTTAAATTGAAGGAGATGTGTAATTCCATTATAACCTGAATGTATAATTGCAAAGTGAGATTAAAATTTTTTTGGTGAAAACATTTAAGATGGAACTATACTCTAAGTGCAAACCCATTTTCAAGTTTTGCATTGTAAATAAGGTTTGTACTTGGAAATATAAGACCTTTTTTAAGCTATCATATATCTAGGGTTAATATAAATTTGGACTAATACCTAATTTAGAGAGTGTTTAAAAAAACCACTTTAAGCTAATAACTATGCAACATATCAAATGTGATTGATTTACAAAAATATTCGTTACTCATTTTAATTTAACAAAATATACAAGCAAGATATAGAATTTGCATATAAACATAAAATGAATATAACTGGTGGGAAAATAAATAACTAAAAGTCACATTTTGAAGGATTTTACATTCTTATGGACCCTGGGAATAGAAATCTTGACAACTCGACAAGTGAAAAGAAATAAAAGATAAATAAAACCATAATTAAACTTAATTAATGAAAGTTGATATTAAAGTTTATGTTAGCTTTTTGGTGAGAGCAATTTTCATATGATGAAAACAAAAATAGTGAACTCATGTAAATGAAATAGATGCAAATGAAATAGATGCATGAGCAATAATTTGTTTACTTATGAAGAATTAAATATGAAGAGGTAGCACAAATTGAAAAACACACTGACCATAATGAATAGATTTGTGTTGAAATACACAAATATATATAAAAGATAGTTTGACCTTATACTTACCTCTTCTTCAATATTCTAGATTTTTGTACCACTTCTTCAATATTCTAGATTTTTGTACCACTTCTTTAATATTATAGATTGTTGTATAGTTTCTGAATCAAATTTTTAAAACTTTATAATGTATAGTGTTCCAATGAGTTATAGTTACATAAATATATAGTTATCATTTAAATTATCATGACCATCATCTAAATAATTATATCTATGTATTTATGTATTTCAAACACAACAATAATAAAGATTTGTGCTTGAAATAAACAAATATATATATGAAAAATAGATATAATAATTAGATGATTCTTATGGAGCTATAAGTCTTTGGAACATTACACATTATAAAGTCGTAATAATTTGATTTAGAAACTATAACAACCTAGAATATTGAAGAGGTAGATACGGGGACATACATCATCAAACAAGCCAGCAACACTGGTACATAGATGAGACTCCTTGGGGGTTTATTTGAACAGACATAATAGATGCATGAGCATCCCCCATCTTGTACAGTAGTACTACTCGTAGCACATGAAAGAGTCAGCGAAACAATCTGTAAAACTGGTGCTACTGCTACTGGTAGCGCATGAAACAGTCAGTGGATTGACCCTGAGCACCGATTGCAAGGCTGCAAGTCTTCCAGATGCTCCTTTGAATTTCCAAATGGTCTTTCTGGGCCGTGTTTTTTATCAAGAGAATATTGGAAATTTAGATTTAAAAAATAAAGTCAAATATTAAAAATATATTCCAATTATACCATGAAATGGATGTATTTAGTTTGGTTTAGGCAACCATTTTGGTGGAAAAAAAAAGTCTCCGCCAAAAAAATAAATAATACAAGATAATTGTTCCTCTTTTGAGGCTTTAGGAGTATTAACTAAAAATCGTATGTGTTTTCCACACCTTACATGTCACGCTCCTACACTAGCGGTAGTCTTTCAACCACTTATAGCGAGGTGCGGCACCACCGAACACTTAAAGTCGAATGACCTAATCGTCATCGTTGCCTCAAATGAAATAATAGCCTACAAATGGTAAACGTTGTTGTGAGTCGCCCATTTTATAGCCCTCGTGGGGCATGGATGTGTGGGTAGGATAACTTCCGTGACGTCCAGAAATATGGTACATTTTTTTTTTTTTTTTTTAAATGAAATGGAGTGTTTTTTAGTGTGCTTTTTTGGATTTTAGAGAAATTAGATCAGATAAACTTACCCGCTTCCAAAAAATCGCACTAAAGATGACTAGCTTTCAAGAGTTGTATAAATTCCTGCAGAGAAATTAGATCAGAAAAATCGCACTAAAGACAACTAGCTTTTAAGAGTTGTCTAAATTCCCGGAGAGAAATTAGATTAGAAAAACCCATGGAAAAGCTTCCAAAAAGTCGCACTAAAGACAACTAGTTTTTAAGAGTTGTCTTTAGTGGGCCTTCTAAATTTTAAAAATATTTTAAAATAAATTGGAAAAGTATTTCAATTATTAAAATATTTTAATTATATCAAAATGAATGCATTATTTTGTTTGGTAATTATTTGGTGAAAAGAGAGCCTATTAAAAAATACATATTTTTTTAACATATTAAATGGACGTATTTCATTTTGCTTGGGAAACCATTTTTTTAATCTCATTCTTACTTAGTTGTACTATGTTTTAGTATTTTAGTATTTTAATATTATTAAATGTAATATAGTTTTAAATTTTGAGAATATTGGAAATTTAGATTTAAAAAATAAAGTTAATTATTAAAAATATATTCCAATTATACCATGAAGTGGATGTATTTAGTTTGGTTTAGGCAACCATTTTGGTGGAAAAAAAGCCTCACCCAAAAAAATAAATAATACAAGATAACTCTTCCTCTTTTGAAGCTTTAGGAGTATTAACTAAAAATCGTATGTGTTTTCCACACCTTACATGTCACGCCCCTACACTAGATTTAGTCTTTCAACCACTTATAGTGAGGTGCGGCACCACCGAACACTTTCTTTTCACCAATACTTATGTTCATGGACTATGCCTTAACATTCGATACTTAGTTTATTTTTCTTTACCAAGTATTAAGATTAGCCTTTATACTAATGAACACCCATACAAATTCATTATCCACAACAATTAACACATATACACAATTGCAACAGTATAAACGGAGGGGCAACTCCCTGATATGAGTTTGGCCGATTCAATATATTTTCCACTTTTTATAAAAATACAAGTATTACCTTGGAAACCTCAAGTTTCATACTTAGACAAATTTCCAACCTTGTGTCCTTGCCACCAAGTTTCCACCTCATGCACACCTTGCACAGTGGTCACCTTCACAATCCACACTTAGTCATTTTTCCAGTTTGTTAACTCGTGTGCACGGGCGCCCTCACCAGGTACCCACCTCGTGCACGACTCGGTTGGGCAGGCGTGCTTTTGTGCGACCCTCCACCCAACTCGTTTCCACCTGAGTCACCAAACCGTCGGGCGGGCGCGCCTTCGTGCGGCCCTCCACCCGAACTTGTTCATCAGTAGGGCGGGCGCGCCTTTGTGCGACCCTCCACCCAAAAATGCTCAACACTAGCGGGCGCGCCTTTGTGCAGCCCTCCACCCAAACTCGTTCAACACGTGCGGGCATGCCTTCATGCGGCCCTCCACCCGAACTCGTTCAACACGGGCGGGGGCGCCTTCGTGCGGCCCTCCACTCAAACTTGTTCAACACAGGCGGGCGTGCCTTTGTGTAGCCCTCCACCCTAACTCGTTCAATCGACTACCCATTCAAGCTTCTGCTCGACCGTGCCTTCATGCACGGTATACCTGCAGCTCACCCGAACTGTGTCACCGGCTTGTAGCTTGCCCGAAGTGTGGGCACATAATACCTACGCCCTTTGCACTTCTAAACTGCACCTCGTCTTCCACCAACTCACAGCTCGTATGAACTCCTTGTGATGGTTGTTCGATTGATCACTACTCTAACTCGTCCATATGTTCAGAAATATATACGGGCTGTAGCATGGTTCGCTCGCTTAGCTGATTCGTTTATTTCGTGCAGCTTGCCCATGAGGTGGGTCGGCCTGCCCAACTCGTAGGATTTCCCCCTCAACTCACCCAACACCTATAAACTTGTCCATGGACTTGTCTTCTTCACATTCCGCCTATGTCTCTCGCTCGCAGTTCTCACGGTGATGATGCCTCGGACCGCAGGTCCTTACATTTTCCTCCACCTGAAGTCATTGTCATCCTCAATAATATGCCATCCCGGTAACCATCTGCCACCAAGATCATCATCTTGTCCAAGATAACCATTTCATCCCTGGTCTATGATACTAGTCATCCCATATACTGCAAACATCCTTGCAACATATGTAAAACAACTGTTTCCATCATGTGTCGTCCCATCCTATGAACTATTGTCAGATACTCCAAAATAATTCCAACATCTCTCTGGTACATTGCTAGCCCTCATGACTCAAAGTAGTCTGGTGATCAGTCCAACTGTCATGCTCAAATCATAAGAATGCACATCCTTATGTCTACACTAGCCTTTTCTTAGACTCTGCCACATCCTGGACTCACCAAGAATCTCTCCCATGCTCAGGTCCATGGAAACTCCATCCTATCTGCAACATGTCACGATGTTAATGCCAAACCATTCCTGCATCACCTGTCATACCTACTCAACCTATTTTAAGGACTCACTGCAATGAGCAACTAACAATGAGCCCCATCTTCTAAGTCATCTAAGAAGATGTGGAGTGAGTAGAGTTTGAAGGCTCACCCTCACTAATAAGCTCAATCCATCTGTCAGGATCCTCTATCTCTATCTTTTGCAGATATGCAGCCTGATCCTCCTCATGGACATTTGGCCTCACATAAACATCGTCGTCATCATCATCCTCAACCTCCTCTAGCCTTCTTGATAATTCTAAGATACTATCAGATAGTGCCCTAGTAACCAATGACTATTCAGTAAGCTTTGCCTCAATAGTAGACAATCGCTTACACACATCTTCCATGCATTTCTCGTCCTCCATCTGCATCACTGCTAGTTTACAATCAGGTCTGGTCACACCAATGGGTACATCGTCCCTTTCATCGTAAATGTACAACTTCTTCAAATGTGGAACAATCATCGCATCATATTGTTTCAAGAATTCCATTCCCAGCATAGTTTCATAGTCATCATTCTGCACTATAGTGAAGTCGACTTTCCCGGTCCACTCACCTAGTGTTGTGTCCACTCTTTCAGCTACACCAATCACAGAATCAGGAGGAGAATTCACTGTCTTCATTTGTGCCTTCACTGATACAAACTTCAGCCCAATCCTTCTCACAACATCCTCACTCATGAAGTTGTGAGTAGCCCCACTATCCACCATAGTGAGCACATCAGCACCCCCAATCTTCATCCGAACATACTCCAAGTTGTTCCTTTCCGGATCTCTTTGAGAGACCACTTCCATAGCAGCTGCAGCTCCAAGTATCTCCATCATCCCCATAGAAGCTTCCTCTTTCTTCGTATTAGACTATGCAATAGTGGTCACTTTCAGTCTAGAAGGACAATTCTTCACTGTATGTGGTTCAACACATATCTAACACTTCAATGCTTTCTTCGTCTTCGTCTTCTCATCCGATTTCGAAGCATCATCCTTCTTCCTCTCTTTCGGCTTATCGAACTTCTTCTTTTTCTCATCAGAAGTTTCATGATAATGCTCCACCAAATGATCCACAGCAGCAAA